>BQNB010000514.1:61678-107599 GCA_026074375.1 Tanacetum coccineum | reverse complement strand
GTGGGATAATGTTTGTGACGATGGGAATAAGATTTAGTCTTGTGGATTTGATGGATGTTGAGGCTGTTGTTATTGAGATTGATTGTTGTTATAGGTTTGGGTTTAGACTCACTTGAGTTTACCCGGGTCAACTCGGTAAATACCGAGTTGACTCGGTTGGGTTTAGATCGGATCACATGAGTGTTGATCTCGTTCGATCCTCAAAGAGTAAAGCTCGTTCGATCCTCAATGAGTACACTCGTTCGATCCTCATAGGTTCATGCTCGTTCGATCCACATAAGAAAATGCTCGTTCGATCCTCATAGGTTCAAGCTCGTTCGATCCGCATAAGAAAACACTCGTTCGATCCTTTAAGTTGGCCACTCGTTCGACCCATAGTCTGAAACTCGTTCGATCCATATTCTTCAACTCGTTCGGTCCTTTAATTTGGCCACTCGTTCGGTTCTCCTAATCTCCTCTCGTTCGGTCCTCATTAGTCTTTACTCATTCGGTCCACATAGAATTTACACTCGTTCGATCCGAGTTGTTTAAGACTCGTTCGGTCCACCATGTTTTCGTCTCGTTCGATTCTTCTTTGTTTGGACTGGTTCGGTTCTTGAGGAGGGACAACTCGATCGGTTGTCCTTTTGCTTGCACAAGAAAAAAGTTTGAGACACATGAAGGTTATGAGACACAAAAAAAACAACGATAACATGTGAGTAAGACCAAGACAACAAATGGACCAAAAATAAAATAAATAAATAAAAAAACTGTTATACAACAGTTTTATAACAAACACAAAAAGTTTGTGCACTTTTTGACCAGAAAAACACCAATGAAATAAGCTTAAAAATAAGTTCAAAATCACGAACTCCAACAATCACAAATAAGTGACAGATTTGAGACTAATTCGAGACCATCCGAACACAAATAAAAATTAACCCAAGAGTATGTTGCCATGGCTCTTGATACCAATTGAAGGTCTACGTGAACCAAGATCCGGTGGTCTTGGTGAGTCAAACCACATGAAAGCCATTTTAGTGAGAGAGAGTAGAGAGATGGAAGATGGACTTGTGATATTAGGTGAAAAATGGATGAAGGATACAAATGACTTGACAAATGCCAAATGACTCAACCCCTCTATGGAAGCCATAGAGGGGTATTTATAGCCCATACACCTCTAAACTATACACAGTTGCCTATTCTAGTCCTCGTGTATGTGACTATGGTAATTCTGTAATGTCGTCACGTAAAAGTGAATTCCCAACAAGAACTTTGTGGTATACTGCGATGCTTTGCATAAAGAGTTGGGCGCGGTTTTGATGCAAAAGGAGAAAGTCCTAGCTTACGCATCCCGCCAACTCAAGGTTCATGAGAAGAACTATACCACACACGACCTAGAACTTGGTGCAGTAGTGTTTGCCTTGAAGATGTGAAGACACTATCTATATAGTATGAAGTGTGTCTTGTTCACTGATCACAAGAGTCTGCAACATATTCTTGATCAGAAGGAGTTGAACATGAGACAACGATGGTGGTTAGAGTTGTTAAGTGATTACGACTGTATCCGATACCACCCAGGAAAGGCGAACATGGTGGCTAATGTACTGAGCCAAAAGGAAAGAATTAAGCCATTATGAGTTCGGGCCTTAGTTATGACTATTGGGTTAAACCTTCATAAGCATATTCTGAGTGCTCAATCAGAAGCTAGAAAAGAAGAGAATTTCATAACCGAAGACCTACATGGTATGATTAATAAGCTAGAACCTCGTGCTGACGGAACGTTATGTTTGAACAACCGAAGTTGGATTCTGTGTTATGGTGACTTGTGGGCTTTGATTATGCACGAGTCTCATAAGTCAAAGTATTCCATCCATCTTGGATCAGATAAGATGTACCAAGACCTGAAAAAGCTATACTGGTGGCCCAACATGAAAGCAAAAATTGCCACCTATGTCAGCAAATGTTTAACGTGTGCTAAGGTTAAGATAGAATATCAAAAGCCGTCTGGATTGTTGGTTCAACCAGAGATACCCCAGTGGAAATGGGAAAACATAACGATGGACTTTGTGACTAAGTTGCCAAAGACGGCAACCGGTCAAGACACGATTTGGGTAATCATTGATCGTCTCACTAAGTCTGCTCATTTCTTACCCATGAGAGAAGATGACTCATTAGAGAAGTTAACGAGACAGTACTTAAAGGAAGTAGTCTCAAGGCATGAAGTGCCAGTTTCGATCATCTCCGACCGTGATAGGAAATTCACTTCACATTTCTGGAAGTCTCTTCATAAAGCGTTAGGTACTCGATTGGATATGGGTACAGCTTACCACCCGCAGACTGATGGTCAAAGTGAGAGGACCATCCAGACATTCGAAGACATGTTACGTGCCTGTGTACTCGACTTTGGAAAAGGTTGGGATAAACATTTACCGTTGGTAGAATTCTCGTATAACAACAGTTACCATACCAGTATTAAGGCTGCACTGTTTGAGACGTTGTATGGGCGTAAGTGTCGATCACCTATCTGTTGGGATGAAGTTGGAGATAGTCAGCTCACTGGCCCAGAGATCATCCATGAGACAACCGAGAAGATTGTTCAAATCAAGAGCCATATCCAAGCCGCCCATGATCGTTAGAAGAGCTATGCCGATGTAAGACAAAAACCCCTTGAGTTTCAAGTGGGAGATAAGGTTATGCTGAAAGTGTCGCCATGGAAAGGGGTGATACATTTTGGCAAACATGGAAAGCTGAACCCTCGTTATATTGGACCTTTTAAGATCATAGCTAAAGTAGGAACTGTTGCCTATCGACTTGAACTCCCAGAGTAGTTGAGTAGAGTTCATAGTATGTTTCACGTCTTGAATTTGAAGAAATGCATGTCTGACGAAACTCTTGCTATACCGCTGGATGAAATCCAAGTTGACGACAAACTTCACTTCATTGAAGAACCTATCGAGATCATGGACCATGAGGTCAAGCGTCTTAAGCAGAGTCGTATCTCGATTGTCAAGGTACGCTAGAACTCTAGGAGAGGTCCTAAATTTATATGGGAACGTAAAGACCAAATACAGCAAAAGTACCCGCACCTTTTTGCTAATCCTGAACCTTCGTCGAATGCTACGTCTTAAGATTTGAGGACAAAGCTCTTTTAACGGGGAAAGGATACAACACCCCGCAAATTTTTGATCAATATTTTAGCCGGTTTCATTTGATAATTTGAATTTTTAATGTTTCGTTTAATTTTTACGGGTAACCGGGAAGATGTTCCGTTATTTACTGAGAATCATTGCCGAAAGCGATCCGTGCATCCAATCATCGTAGTCTTTCATCAGTAGACGTGTTTTTTATGTTTTTTATTGATATTTAAAATTTCAGAAATTTACGTAAAGTCGTTATTCGTTTTTGTTGTTTACGTGATCCGAATATAACTAATAACATAAGTATATGCATGAAACCTTGAAATTAAATCAAATGAGATCTTTATGATCCTAGAATGTTGGAGACCAAATTGCCCGCCCCCCCTTGGCCTTGGTTGTAACCGAATACATACACACATATACACTTGGGATACCATTTTGAATATAGAAATCTCTAGACAAGTTTCCTACAAAAGAGCTAATGCTAGTCCTTTCCTTCACTCTCATTTGAAGATCAAATTGGTCCCCTTGGACCCTTATCCCACCTTCGGCCACACACACACATGCACACATATTATGTGATTTTGAATCCTAGCTTACAAGTTACACATCAAGCCTTTATATATCATTCATTCATTCATTTCTCATTTACTTCTCACACTAGAAAATAAACACACACAATCTCTTTTTCTTTTCTCTCTTGTTCGAACCACCAAACACATACAACTCTTACTTTTCAATCTTTGATCAAACCATTTGGAGATATATTATTCGAGGTTGATTCTTATTACATCCGGGTAGTTTATAAACAACGTTTGGGTTGTTCTTAGTTTCTAATCATCTTCTCATCACATTTTCTTGTAAGCCATCTCTTCGTTTTCTTGAATGAGTTGTACTTTTGCATTCATATGATCATTTCGAACAAGGTGTACAAAGCGGATCGTTACGAAAATTATTATCTATTTTTCTATAAAACTACAAGTCTCAAAGTTTAGTCTTTTTATTTATAAATGGAAGACATAAAAAGTAGTTGTACTTTTGCGTTTAAAAGTTCATTGCGATCATTTTGATATATATTGTTATTACTACGGCTATATCATTTATTTGAGATTATTGTATGTAGTGAGTTTAAATATTGTTGGCGAAGGGATTAAGTTAGATGTTGGTTTTGTTGAAAACGTGAATTGAAAGTCGATGAGGTTTAGGTTTAGAATTAATTTGTTGCAATATTTGCGGTGTTGTCGAAAATTGATCGGATAGTGTTTGATCCCAATCTGAATAGATCTTTCTAGGCTGTTAAGGGTGGTAGCCTATCTGGATAGATCTAAACAAACGACAACCAAAACAATGACTATGAACAATATAAGTTATGCGGAAACTAACTTAACTTGCTAAGAAGAACAATGAATAAAATAAAACTTTGATTACTATTAATCTGCTAGGTTACAGATTACTAACTATATATTGGTGAAACTTGTATATAAAAACTTATATCTAACTAATGTCGTAGGGTTCCTTTTATACACCAAGGAAAACCCTAATGGGCTTACAAAACATATGAAGAGATAATGCATATCTATTCCTATAATAATCATGCATTTTATTATCAGTACTAATTACTAATAACAACATAACTATACTGGTAGTACTAACAATGTATGGCAGTACTAAACTTTTATAACTAACAGTACTAACTACTTAGTCTATTTTCTTGAATCTATAGCATTCTTCATCAGCAGCACTAAGTAGAACTGGCAGTAGTAACTTGTATAAGTAGCAGCACTAAGTTGTAGGAACTTTCTTAACCCAACATTCCTCCCCTTAATAACTTGATATGCACTTTTTTAACACCTTCATTTTTCTTTAGTTTGAGCGTCTTGAACTCTAGAGGATGTATCCAAACACACTGCTACTCTTTAATCTGCTTTTTCTTGACTCTTTTGTTACTGTAAAATTGAAAATTCTTTTGTTCCAATCTTTCGGTCACACAATTCTCAGCCATCTCAGAACCAGCTACACAAACTAAGGTGGCTTTGTAGTTTTTGGCAAACTACCAGCCATAAACGGATTTGATATTTCTTTACCAATAGTCGTTTGCTCTGGAATAGCCAATGCTTCATTGCAATAAAAAGTTTAGTGCATTGTTAAACCATTATAGTTATTGAGTTATACTATCAACAATAATGGATTTGAGGATGTCCTCTTACAAGACCGTTTTTGCTTTAGACTAGCCAACTTTTTCTGTTAATAAAGCTTTGAGTGAGTTGAGTAACCATATGTTTTTAGCAAAAACTATCAGCTATATTACGGATTTGGAGAAGTCTTTACCAGAAGCCGTTTGTTCTGGACTAGTATTTTGTATCTGTTAGAATGGTAAACTGAGACCAATTTGTTGATTGTGTGGTGATAAAAGCATCACTTTAAAGATCCTCTCACCTCTATCATGGCTTCATACTCATCAATCTTTGCTTTTGAATGAATCTATGCAGAGTATAAGCATCTTCATTGCAGTCCAGCTATAAACCTCAAGTAGAATTCTCTCAAGTGTTTCTTTTCGTGAGTTGGATACTTCCTCTCTGCAAAGCATTTGAATCTCAAGTACTTCTTTCAGTATCAAGCTATGAACACCACTATTTTCATATAAATTCCCAGCTATTAAGATTCCATCTTTCTTGGATTCTGCCAGAGTTCATTTTTGCATTCTGCATAAAACTTTTGTCCTTAAATCTCCCCAAAGAACTAGATCAACACCTTCTAGAGTAGTTGTTTCAAATCTCTTCATCACCAGATTATATAACTCCACAAGATCTATCTTATCAAACCTTATCACTATTTTAGAAAATGTTTTAATCCACCTAGACCTTCCATTAGATCTAAAGATTCTGTAGTAGATATACTCTGCTCTATGTCTGTCAAAATCATAGAATTTTGATTCCCAGTTAATAATTGGAAACCTCTTTATAGGACTATAATTTTTATTCCTTCTTCATTTGGAACTATCTTTAGATAAGCCTTTAGTTGCTCTTCCTCTTCAAGATCAGCATCAGTCTTTTGTATTTTAGACTTCTTTGTTGCTTTCATCTTAAGTCTTCTGCCTGGTTTTTTCCTGATACTCTCTTCTTGCAAGTCTACTTGTAACTGTCTGGCGATTTTTGCATCTCTTGCAATCTGAGCAGCATCAAAATCACTTCTAGTCATCTTCTTTGCAGGCTCAGGTTCTTCTAAGACACTTTTGCCTTTGTCTTTAGGGTCAATTGTTGCAAGTGGCTTCAGGGTTAGGATTGATCTTGCAGGTCTTGAAGAATCTTCAATATCTTTAATTGACACTCCTTTTTCTTTAGCTTTCTCTTCTTTCATCTTAATCAAAGTTTGAGCCTTGGTGATATCTTCATTATCAAATATACTTGTTGTTGTAGGAGGAGTTCTAGGCTCATCAGCACTATCTTCTTGCCTATCAGCATCAACATCTGGCCTAGCAGTACTGAGTTCTGGCCTAGCAGTACTAACTATTTTAGGTACAACAGTACTAACTAGTTCTTTAGTACTTCCTCCTTTCTCGCCACTGCCCTTGTTAAGATCCTCAGTTTCATTACTTTGCCTCCCTTCTTTTACAACATCCTTTGTTTCCGTGCAATCCCTACCATTAGCATCAAGATCATCAAAGGCATCCAAAGTTGGTTCAGGTTTGGCATTTTTCCTCTTCTGTTTGAATATAGACTCCTTCCTTCCCAACCTTTTCTTCATTGATAACCTTTTCACACTCTTTAACCATGCCCTATGGTGTGAGATTCTTGGCTTACACTTCCTTTTCAACTTCTTGATTTGATCCTTCAATTTAAGGATCTCTGCAGCCTGAGCGTCCTTGGAAGTTTCCAAAGCAAGAACCATATTAGACAAGTTAGTGCAAAGAACAAATAACTCTTCTAGTTTCAAGCCACCCTCAGCTTTTTCAGATGTGTGATCACCTGAAAGAGGACTATCATGGGATGACTGAACCTGAGTCCCTTCACTCCCATTAGTATCCTCTAAAGAGTCCCTAGAGTCTTGTGTAGTGTCATGGCTAGATGATGCGTCAGTCTTAGGGGCTTGGTCTGCCACCATAATA
Source organism: Tanacetum coccineum (assembly GCA_026074375.1). NCBI lineage: Eukaryota > Viridiplantae > Streptophyta > Magnoliopsida > Asterales > Asteraceae > Tanacetum > Tanacetum coccineum. The sequence goes on along the minus strand of BQNB010000514.1, from coordinate 100,375 downwards.
GAATCAAAGAGTGGAGTTACTTTTCTTGAAAACTTTACACATTTCCTTGCCATATTAGAGAAAACCTTTTTACTGTGTTTAGGTGTCACATATGTATCATTAAAAGGTTCTGGTAAATCTTTAAGCTGATTATTCAAAAATAGCTGTAAAAACCTTGGATACATTAAAAATTTCTTTTGATCCAAGTTCCTCAACATATCATCAAAAATTAATTTTGAAAAATTAAACTTTTGACCCTTTGCTAAACATATAATTGCTAAAGCCAAATTTGTTGAAAACTCATTCCAGCCAGTAGATTTTGAACTTATGCAATGAAGAATGGTATGTATCAGAAATTTCCATTGAGGGAAGAATGAACCTTTTTGAAAAGTAAGTTTTGTAGAAAGCTGTTCATATCCCATCAATGCAAGGTTTTCAAAAATTTCATCATTTGTTAGGCAGGCAATACCATCCTCATCATTAAAGAGAAGATCACTTCTCACTGATGATTCTGATATAACCACAGCCTTGCCATCAACAATAGCATGTATTTGCTTCACTGAATTGACTGTTTTAGAAGTGGCAGTATTCCAAAACTGTTCAATGTAAGAAGCATAGATAGTGGGACTTACAGTGAGAGCATAATTGATTGAACATGTAGAGAGGAAGTCCACTATCTGATGAAACTCAACGTTTTCCTCTGACTTTTCCAAACAAGCGACCATGTTGTGTTGATCGACAAACTTCAAATCCGCCATATAGTGATTGATTCAAGAGAAGGGTTCTGGGTTTAAGTTCGTTGATGAAAATACGAGGGTTTGGCAAAGTTAATTGAGATATTATGAAGAGAGCTTAAGGGTGTGATTGGACCGACTGAATAAACTTGATCCTTTAAATTAAAGAAAGAGTATAATAAAAGGAAAGATCAAGAATTATCCAATTCATAGACCCCTATAAGCAAGTTGTTGGCGGAAATATCTCAACGGTAATAATTAATTAATGAAAATCTGTTATGCCCCAAACAGTATTAACGGTAACAAGCAGTACTAATATTAGCCTGGCAGTATTAACTTTTTGACTAGCAGTACTAATATTAGTCTAACAGTATTAACTTGTTCTCCAATAACTATGCAATAACATGCCTCTATTCATCACAAGCACACTAGAAATAACTAGATAGACATGTGAGAATTCATGAGGATCCATATCTATGCATAGCCCATGAATAAAAGTTAAGAACTGTTAACCAAACCAACATACCAGTTGTAACCCATTCCACTCAAGACGTCTAGTTGTTTATGATCACACAAAATCCAACCATACTGCTTTGCTTAACCTGCAAATATTAGTCCAAAGAACAATACGTACCATATGCTTCTTGACATTATTAAGTTTTGACTAACAGTATTAAAACTAGCAGTATTAAGTAGGGGTGGCAATTCGGGTCGGGTTCGGGTTGGTGGGTTCGGGTTGACAGGTTGGCGGGTCAGAAAACCTCAACCCGAACCTGACCCATTTAAATAATCAGATCAGTTTTTTCAACCCTAACTTGTTTATACATAACCCGAACCTGACCCATTTAACCCGTATATATATTTGGGTTGACGGGTTAAATAGGTTACACGGGTTGAATAGGTTAAACGAGTTTTGGGTTAACCCATTTAACCCATTTTATATACAAAAGTTGGCACATTACACCGGTTAAACACGTTAAATGGGTTTATGGGTCGACCATTTTAACCCACTTAACTCGTATAGTAAAATATAAATAATTTTAAATTTATGAAAAAAATCTTAAACGGGTTGGCGGGTCGACCCGCTTAATTTATTCTCAACCCGAACCTGACCTGTTTAATAAACGGGTTAGATAGGTCGACCCAAACCCGACCCAAATATATTTAGACTCAACCCGAACCTGTTAATTTTCGTGTCGGTTTCAGGTCGGGTTTCGTGTCGGGTCAGAAATTGCCACCCCTAGGTAAAATAGTCATTTAAAATCCGAAAATTGTTAGTTGTTACAAAAAAACTACATTGTTTTATTCTTAGTAGTACATAGTTTAGTGTCTGTGATTACACATAGTTTAGATCATGGGGTACAAAAAGATGGCACATATAGTCGTGAGTATGGTATACGTAAGTGCATAAACGTACACCATTTACGGCCCAGATAGTTTTTGACCTACCAGACTACACCTTGTACACACGACATGGGATAGGGATTGGTGGGGGTAGGAGAGGTGTGGATGGTTTGAAGACCGCGTATAGCACGAAATCCGATCTTTTAGCAGTGTTTCCTGTGTCGAAGTGGAATTGAAATATGTGTGTTGTTGTAGGGATGCACATACCAATGACGACGATGACTGGTAGGTACAAAGAACGGTGAAAGATGTATCCAGAACACCGACTTTGTACACAAAGAAAACATAACGTTATAAAAGAAATGAAAGAAAAAAAATGGGCTGGGCAATAGACAAATGGACCTTAACAAAGTAAGCTCACCACGCTGCTCGGACTGCGGGGGAGTATTAGAGGATAAATAGGCCCAAGCTCAGTTTGTGGGCTTATGATCCGTTAGGGTTTCATGTAATCACTCTATATATTGTGGCTAGAGATGCAAATCAAAACCTGTTTTTTTAAAAACCGGTCCAAAAAACCGAAACCGGTTTTTAAAAAAACCTGTTTTTATTTAACCGAACCGGTTAGACCGGTTTTATAAGCGACCGGTTTTTTATCGGTTTTATCCGGTTTTTTAAAATAACCGGTTTTTTTTATATAACCGTTTAAAAAAAAACGGTTTTAACCGGTTAAAAAAACCGGTCAACACTAGCCGTTATATACTTTAAAAAATAAAATTCAAACGGTCATCTAGCCTTTATACCCGTTTTTTTTATTTTTTTTATTTTTTTTATGATTTTAAGCCATGGATTGGTAGTATAAATACATGTAATGAGTTGGGGTTGAAAACACATCAAAAACACTCACTAATGAGTTGGATTGGTAGTATAAATACTAATCTCTCGAAATGTATTAGTATTTATATATTTTTAGTTGTATAATTGTATTGTTTAAATAAAAGTTATGGTTGTATTTTGTATGTTTCCGGTGCAAATAAAAAGTTATGATTGTATTTGTTTAGTATGTTTCCGGTGTATTGTTTAATTAAATGTTTGATAAGAAGTAGTATTCTTATTGATTTGGATGGTAAGGAGCGTAGTATTCTTGCTAAAGTTAAAGATTTAAGTGTCATTTCAGAGCTTCTAAAACATTATTTAAGTTTTTAGAAGATGTTTTAAACTATTCTAGTTTAGCTTTTAACTCATCATTTTCTCTTAAGGTTTCATCTAACTGCTTTTTAAGTCTAATAAAAGCATTATCTTTTTCTTTCACTTCAAATTCTAAAACCGTAATCTTTTCTTCATAGACAACTTCATTTTTTTGATGAACAACTAACTGTTTTTCTACAGATTCTAGGCCTAACTGATAAGCTACAATTTCTAGATTAGCCTTACTAAGAGTTTGTCTCTGTTCATCAAACTGTTTTTGAAGTTTTTCATATGTTTTTACACAGTTTTTAGAACAAGATTGTACCTTTATGTCAGACCCTGACGAGTTTGCAGTGTAGGCCATAAGAGCAAACTCAGTTGGTTCATCTTGAGCTATATAACTCCAGACATATCCTAGCCCATCTTGGACAATCAAAGCATTATCCTGAATAACCCTCCTATACCCTGCATCTCTTTTCCTGTTCCCTTGATTTCTTGGTGCTCTGCATTCCCTTGCAAAGTGGCCCCTTCTATGACAGTTAAAGCATTCAACCTTAGTTTTATCAAAACCTACAGGTTCTTTGCCATTAAAGATTAACTTTCATCCAGTCTTCTTATAAAATAGCTTAACCCTCATAGAAAGCATGGCCACCTGCCATTTAAGGTCCATTTCTTCTAAATCATCATGATCAATCTGCTTTAGGTCTTCATCATCCAGTTGTGGACTATTTGATTGATTAGCAAAGAATGAGAACATTAGATCATCAGTATATGATAATGAAGAGGCTTTTCCCTAAGAATTATGGCCTGATGTAGTAGAAACACCATTAGCAGTGTTAACTTCATTACTGCTGCTAGTGTCTTCTGTAGAGAGAAAGGCCCCATTCTAAGAGTTTAAAGATGATCCAGAGCAACCTTTTATATCAGCTTCAAACACTTTTAGGTTATTGTATAGATCATCAATATCCAAATCATCTATACCATCTTTGTTCCTCATAATCAAGGCTACATTGTTCCCTGATAAAGGTAGAGCTCTTAAATTTTTTTGAATTGCATCTTCATTAGAAACAGCAGCACCATGAACTTCTAGTAAACTGATAAGTTTTTGAAACCTATCATATGCTTTATCTAAGCCTTCAGTGTCAGATACAAAAAAGTTTTCAAATTGTTGCTTCAAAACATTCTTATGCATCTTCTTAGATTTAACATTGCCACCAAACCTACTCTTGATAGCAGCCCACAGACTCTTTGCATCCTTTATTGAATGGAACCTCAATTGATACTCATCAGGAATAGCCAGAAGCAAAATGCTTTTAGCTTTTCTTTCTCTTTGTCTTTGTAATAGTGCTTGAGCAGTCTTTGGAGGTACTTCAGTTCAATACCATCATCACCTGTTGTCACTGTTACAGGACCATCACCATTCATAATTACTTGCCACAAACCATAATCTGTGTTGGTGAGGTACTACTCCATCCTCATGCTCCATAGGGTATATTCACCTTTCTTGAGGATTGGAAGTTTTACAGTAGACACCATTTGAGGAGATTCTATTGGTGCCATTTGTGATGCAAGTTCTTCACCAGACATGATGTATTAAAGGTAGAGATCTTTTTCAAATAGATCTGACAGGGTTCTTCTTATTCAGAGTTTCTTCACAGGCTCTGATACCTCTTGTGCAGTCCTAATAAATAGATCTTCTAGCCTAGTTAACTTGGATAGAACCAAACTAACTATATGAGAAACAATGATTATGAATACTATAAGTTATGCGGAATTAACTTGTAATACAAAGAAGAACAAAGAATGCTAAAAACTTGAATATATTGATTACTAATATTCTGCCTAGGTTACAGAATAACTAACTATGATATCTTCAGAAGTATATATCTAACTATGCCGTAGGGATCCTTTTTATACACTAAGGAAACCCTAATGAGCTTACAAAGCGCGTCAAGTGATCATGCATATCTATTCCTAATATAACTCATGCATATCACTTTAGCAGTACTAACTGTATAATACTAATAGCACTAACTATTAACTAAACTAGTACTAAACTATACTGGCATAGTATAGAGTACTAGACAATGTAATGGCAGGAGTTCTAAATTAAAACTATAAAATAAAGTACTAACTACTTAGTCTATTTTCTTCAATCTTGAGCAGCAACATTAATCATCATTAGCAGTATCATGTTGAATCAACAGTACTAACTTGTAGAAGTCCATAATTCCCAACATGGAATTAATGACGTTTTGAGGAAATGGTGTGTTAATGAGAAGGCGGTCGTGAGGAAGACATCACTTGTTCTGATATCGAACATAGCCTCGGGAACCTCCTCTCTACGATCAACTGGTGGTAACAAGGGTGATGATGGTGGTGAAGGAATCTGAGGAAGTAGTGATGATAATGGAGTGAGTGGAGATGGTGGTGGAGTAGGTATGGCAAGGAGCCTAGCAACCTCTGCCTCAGAAGGAACATGGTAAGCGTGCTTTGGGATCGGCAGACATACTAGAAGTTATAGTTAGAGTTATGCAGGTGGTGGTGGTGGTGTAGCTGCAGACTCATTAGTCTTAAACGGCTCTGTCTCCTCAGCGGAGGGGACAGAATCAACAGTTGGAGGAACAACAGTAGTGTTGGCCGAAGCTAGATGCTCCTCCTCCTTATCCTCCTCAGAGGCCTCCTCCTCGTCTTTGTCGTCAACAGCATCCCTAGACGAATCATCATCATCATCATCTCCTCCGTCAGCTGGATAGTCCGTGGGATCGTCCTCTGACTCATCCTCCGGATTGGAATCAACAATGTAGCCCGGAGATAGGGTTGTGGGTGAAGCATCAGCAGCACAAGGCTGATCCTCAATAGGAATCTCAGCATCAGATGAGGCCAAGTACTCGGGGTACTCTGGTCCTGGTACGTAGTCCGGTGAAGGCGGTGCCTGCTCTGGCTCCTCAGGGCCAGGCACGTAATCTGGATATGGTGGGGCCTGAAGGGCGGCCTCCACATATGGGTCCACTGAATGCATGGGTAGTCTGTCGTATCCATAGACAACGACTCTGGGTGAACCTGCGTCTGATGGCTCCTCGTAATTACTATATATCGATGTGTAGGTAACCCCAGACGATGCCTCGTCTGATGACATGACTATATCTGTGACAAAATGAAAGTAGCTTATATAAGTATCAATATAAGACCCTTATAGTAATATACGTAGTAAATTATAACACGTATATCAATCATGACAGCATCTAGTATGATCAACTAATGCAACTCAATAGTGTATGTATGTCCCGTGAAAACCCATTTGTATGATGTAATGTTTGAAAAATGGTTATAGTCCAAGTAAAAAACTGTTGAACCTTTGGTTCTCTATAAACCTGACACTAATCCAAATCTATAAACACCCCCAAATTTAGGTTCGCAGACGAAAAATATGTACGGGAGCATTACTTCATAGATCAATAGCAAAGATATAAGAACGACCTCTAAATGAGTCGTTTGAAAACTGATACATTGGAATAACTAAAATTGTTTGTTACAAAAGCACATCGGCTTAACATGTTCACTTGTAAAATGTTATAGATTTTTTAAAAACATAACAAATATCCCCTAATTGTAATGCTTCTTATATCTTTATGCAAGACATCCAATAGACGACACCAATGTATGCTTGTCTTGTACCTTATTGACCTGAGAAAAACATGCTTTAAAACGCCAACATAAAGTTGGTGAATTCACCGCAAGATTTCCAGGTGAATGATAGTGCACCAGATGCAAACATCACAAAATGTAATTACGTTTCCCCAAGCTCATGACACTGACAGCTCGCACAGTATGAACTTGCCAATATAAATTGCTATACAATGGCCCTTGTAGATGTTCTATATAACACGCAACATCTAAATCCGAAATGGTATACGTTTCGTTTTTCGGCATAACCGCACGTGAGCGCTACTCACCTATAATAGGGGAGGTCAATCCCATAATAGATCTATTCTATAAACATTCGCGCTTTACACCAAGTAATTGAGAGAATTTCATGATAATGGGCTCAGTGGGTTATCGCTACTTAGGCAAACATGTAATCATGTTAAAATGTACACTTGCGTCCAATTTGTAAAACAATGCATGTTTCTCACCCCAAAAGTTGTAAATCATTGTAATTGTAAAATATGGGGCTATGAACTCACCTCAGTGAATGAACTTTGATTATACAAATCAAATGAGTGAAACGTTACGGATAGTCTGAATGCAACCTAATTAATTATAGGTCGTATGAGTACAATGTACTTTGAATAAATAACACAACATATAATTTTATATAGTTACATCACCACCTAAACATGTTTGTTTAATTTATATAATTAAACAATACAAATTTGTACTTTGAAAAATAAATGTCCATGCATTTGTATTTGCAAAAATAGTATACTTGTCCAACAATTTATTAATTGTTAAAAAAATACTTGATTTATTATTTACATAATTACATTATATAAATAATTTAATTGTTTGATAATATAATATTTATAAAGTTAAAAACATTTATAAATATCACTTTAGTAAAAACGTCGTATCTTTCTCGTTTTATACGTTCTTTACGCTCACGGTTTCGTATTAAGAAAATCTATCAAAATATTACATTTATAATATTTTAGTTACTGATGAACAGTAACTTTTACTATTTCTGTAAAATTATATAAAACTACTTTTATATAATTAATTGTTGTAATCTCGTAAAAATCATAACTAATTCGTTTTAATTCGGTTTTTGGTGATCCTTATATCCACGTCTTCGTAATTAAAAGTTCTATCTAAGAAAAATATTTTCCAACAGCTCACTGTTATGAATAGTAACATATTTTTATAAAATTACTTTTATAAAAATACTTTTATCGTAAACTTGTAAATAGCGTAACTTCTTTGTTATAACTCGGAATTTTGAATTCTTTATATGCTTAGAATCGTCATGATATGTACTATTTTAATAAAATATAAAATAATTATTTTATTTGTCGAATTAAAACAATAACTTTTAAGTTTTTATATAATTAAGTTTATAAACCTGTTTTATACACTTTTTAGCTTAATTAAATTACCACAAGTCCTCTAATATGATTAATACACTAACTTGTGTATATTTATAGTCCTCTAATATATGTCTAAGGATATGTCCAAGAATAACAAGTCTCCATATTTATTTATTTATAAACTTAATAAATAAAATTTTCAACCATTAATTTACAAACTCTTTTTTATAAATTAACTAATACTTGTATAAAGTGTGTTCTTGCATTTTACCAACTTCTTAACATCTTAACCTCATGAGAAAATTGTAATTCGAACCTTATCACATGAAAAATCCATTTTATAACTTATAAAATAACCTAGATGGTGATTAACAATATAAACATTATATACACATGAAAATGATAATATGAAAAGTTTAGGGTTCTTAGGAGACCTTAACAAGATGGATGATGAAGAGGAACAAAGTCTAAACCCTAACTTATCAAGAAAATCCAAGCTTCCGAAACTAGAAAACCCTAATTCAACCAAGGAAACCCTATTTCCTTTCACTTGTGCAAACCCTTTTAAACACCCAACTAAGCTTCCAATACATGTTAGATATGATATATATCAACTCTTGAATACTTGAATTAACTTAGAAATCAAAGATTCCAAGTGTATGTATGTGTGTAAAACAAGCCGTGAGTTTTGGACTTGATAGAGAGAAAATGATGTTGATTTTTGCTTGTGAATGATAAGTGTGTAATCTTCTACTTTATGTAAGGTATTTATAGCATGACTTGAGCTAGAATACCATTCATGAGAAACTAATGAATGGTTTTACCATGTTTAACAATTATGTCCAGTTATGGGAACACAAGAACAAGGATTTTATAGTTTAAAATAGTTTAGGGCTTGCTTTGTGTACGAGAAGGTTGTAAGAGACAAGTAAGCTTGTCTCATGGGATGTGATGGATCAATTGCATGCTTGGTTTGTCTCCCTTTCTTCCTTGTTGGCTACCATAGATAAGAATACAAAAGGGGTGACAATATGTTGCTAGTTCATGGTTCTTGATCCATTGGATAACAACTATGATTGTTTATTGATGTTAGTGGAGGTGTTGGATTTAATTTCAAGTAGTAATGTGAATGTGTTTAAAATTCGGTTATAGGATGAAATGATTAAGAGTTTATGAGGTTTTTGAGTATTATGGGTATTAGTGGGTATTTTTTGAAGTTATATGGGTTTATGGGTTGCCATGCATGCAAAAGTGTAGTTTTATTGTGTTACGTAAATGTTTTACGTAACCAATAAAAATAAAAAGCGTAAAGTTATAAATTATCATTCTAATAACTTTATAACACTTACTTGACATAAACATTTATTTGTTTGATGCCCGTTTACGTTGAATGATTATTTTTAGTTTACGCGATTTAGCTAAATGATAAAAATTTAAAGTGAACGCATAAAACCCTAAAAATAAATAATAGAATAAGTGAAGTCGTAAAATGACCTAAATTTAAAGCTTTTGTAGTTTTTATAAAGCTATTTAGTATCTAAAGCTTACAACTTTATTAACTAATTAGTGGAGTAAAATCTAATAAAGAAGTAAACTTTAGTGTTTTATTAGTTTATAAGATCGGGTGGTTTATTTCGTCTCATTTCGTCAAACGGGTTCTACCTTCTTACCTTTTTCAATCCGTAGTAGTTTTAGTTTAATAATTAGTTTAGAAAAAAATTTGATAATGATTGTTAATTTGATTGATGCTAGCTTAGTAGTCATGATTAGTGAGTAGAATATTATATGCTTGTTAAGTGAGTAGTGATTAGAGAATTAAGTGAAAAATAAAGGGGATTGCTAATTAATAATTTTTGAATTATGTAGATTTCTTTTTTTGTTATTTTGACGGGCAAAAGCCATTAGGATAGTCAAACATTAATCTAGTAATTTGTACCAAAATAAAGGATTATTTTCAAAATAAACCAACGTTGTGAGAAAATATTTTTTTTAACAGGTACTAATTCATCATCTAAAACTCTCCTTCACATTTATTGATCTTTTTGCCTCACTTGACAAGCATATCCGTTAGACATATCTTTTAGATCATTTAGATTAATATTCCTTAGTTTTAATCATTAGTATAGATTTTAATTCTATAAAACCAACAAAAAATATACGATAATCAAGCATCCAATAAAAGACATCAACATGAATTTCTATTCCTTTCTTACCGTGGATACGACTCTGGAAGATTGAATTATTACTTGTCCTGAAGTAATTTTTTTATCTGACTGGAAATACTGTATTATTACTCGACACGTTTATGATGTATCACTTATCCTCAGTGGGTTAACTCATCAGTAGGTTGCTTTAGTTTGAACCTTCAACGGGTATGCTTCTCAGCGAGCTAGCTGGTTGTTCAGGACACTGAATGAATAAAACACACTAGAATGAATTCTATAACTTGTAACAACTTTGACTGGATTAAATGACAAGTTACAATTTGCATTTAATTATGTAACTACTATTCCTATAATCAAGGAGGATAATTATGGATGAATTTATATCTCCTATAAATTCTCATAATTCCTTCACAAACTACATGTGGTTGTGTGAAAATTATATAGAAAACCTAAACATTTAGAAATGAAAGGATTCTTAATTTGTACCTAAAACAAGAATTGTACTTGGTTTTATCCCAAGGAGGTATTCGTGATACCTAGGTATGGGTCAAATAATCTTGTTTGATAAGTGATTACACAACTTCAAGTGATATCCGGTAACCATCATGGTATTTAGCTAGGCTTTAGATTGTCAACAGGCCACAACCACCAACATTTAGGGGCCAGTTTGGAAAATGGGTAGAGAGTTCGTGGGGATTCAAGTGTCTATAAGCACTAGTAGAAAGATGTTCTTGGGCTATTACTAATTTGGCACAACTAGTGGGGTTTTTATCAGGGAAGGATGCGAATAAAATCGGGTTAATGAAAGTAATAGGATTTGGTGAAGAGGGTGGAATGTGAAGTCTCAATAAACAGATCTTCTAGCCTATTTAACTTGGATAGAACCAAACTAACTATATGAGAAACAATGATTATGAATACTACAAGTTATGCGGAATTAACTTGTAATACAAAGAAGAACAAAGAATGCTAAAAACTTGAATATATTGATTACTAATATTCTGCCTAGGTTACAGAGTAACTAACTATGATATCTTCAAAAGTATATATCTAAATATGCCGTAGGGATCCTTTTTATACACTAAGGAAACCCTAATAAGCTTACAAAACGCGTCAAGTGATCATGCATATCTATTCCTAATATAACTCATGCATATCACTTTAGCAGTACTAACTATATAAGACTAACAACACTAACTATTAACTAACAGTACTAACTATACTGGCAGTACTAACAATGTACTGGTAGTACTAACTAAATATAACTAACAATACTAACTACTTAGTCTGTTTTCTTCAATCGTTAGCAGCAGTACTAACCATCACTAGCAGTATCAAGTTGAACCAGCAGTACTAACTTGTAGAAGTCCATAATTCCCAACAACTCAACTAATGGAAAATGTTTAACCCAACCATTTCCAAAGTAGTACCCAAAGCCTTCTGAAGTGACCTCTAGAAATTTGATGCGAATCTACCGTCATGATCACAAATGATTGAGACGGGTATTCCATGCCTCGTGACTACCTCCTTTAGGTTCATTCTCGCCAATTTCTCCATGGGATCAGTTTACCTCATTGGTAAGAAGATTGCAGACTTAGTAAGTCCCGTCAACAATCACCTAAATGGTGTCATAACCTTGTGACGACTTAGGGAGCTTCGTGACAAAATCCATAGTGATATTATCCCACTTCCATTGAGGTATCTCGGGTTGTACCAACAAACCCGATGGCCTTTGGTGTCAGCCTTAACCTTAGAACATGTTAAACATTTGCGAACATAGGTGGCGATGTCGGCCTTCATATTGGGCCACAATATAGCTTTTTCATGTCCTGATACATCTTGTCAGAACCCAGATGGATAGAGTATTTTGACTTATGGGACTCGTGCATAATCACAGTTCTTAAATCACCATAACATGGCAACCACTCCTGCCATTTAAGCATAGAGTTCTGTCGGCACGGGGTTCTAACTTTTCCTTTGGTATATCCTTCCTGATCATACCTCCTCTGTCTTCGTTCTTGAAGTTCTCTAGTTTCTGTGCTTCTATTTGAGCTTCCAAAATTTAGTTGGGGAGATCCAAACCAATAGTCATGACTAAGGCTCGAACCTGTAATGGCTTAATCTATTCTTTACGGCTTAAGGCATCGGCCACTACGTTTGCTTTCCCCGGGTGATAACAAATTTCACAATCGTAATCACTGAGCAACTCTAACCAACGATGTTGCCTCATGTTCAACTTCTTTTGGTCAAGAATGTGTTGTAAGCTCTTGTGATCAGTAAAAGTAAACACCGTTACAATTGGTACTGTATACAAATAATATCGCCTCTAAATCCTTTATAGTCAAACACTACAGCACCAAGATCCAAAGTCATGAGATACAGTATAATTTTATCTCGGGGGATAAATCTTTGAATCTTCAATTATCGTGATGCATAAGCAATCACTTTCTCGTTTTGCATCAAAATAGTACCCAATCCTTTATGCGAAGCATCGCAATAAACAATAAAGTTCTCAGCTCCTTAAGGTAGAGCTAAGATAGGCGCGCTACACAACTTATCCTTCAATGTCTGAAAAGTTGCTTCTTGCTTGTCACCCCATTCAAAGGCGACTTTATTCTGAGTAAGCTTGGTCATTGGCTTAGCAACCTTCAAAAATCCTTTAATAAACCTTCGATAATAACCGGCAAGACCTAAAAAATGACAAATCTCTGTTGGAGTCTTAGGAGATGCCCAATCTTTTATGGATTCGATCTTGGGGGGATCCACGTGAATTCCTTGACTATTAATCACGTGGCCGAGAAATTGTACCTTGGGAATCCAAAATTCACATTTAGAGAATTTAACATACAACTCCTCTTTCTTTAGCAACTATAAGATTAACTTAAGATGCTCTTCATGTTCTTCTTTGTTCTTCGAGTAGATGAGGATATCGTCAATAAAGATAATCACAAATTTATCCAAATATGGCTTGCACACCTGATTCATGAGATCCATAAATACTGTCGGTGCGTTCATCAAACCAAATGGCATAACTTGGAATTCATAATGACCATACCGAGTTCTGAAAGCGGTTTTCGGAATATCTCCTTCGCGAACCCGTAACTGATGATAGCCCAATCTCAAATCGATCTTCGAATAGGCACTTGATCCTTGAAGTTGATCAAATAAATCGTCAATCCTCGAAAGTGGATAGCGATTCTTCACCGTCATCTTGTTTAGTTCCCGGTAGTCGATACACATTCGAAATGATCCATTCTTGTTCTTGACAAAGAAGACCGGAGCTCCTCAAGGGGAGGAACTAGGCCTTATAAAGCCTTTGTCAGATAGTTCTTGCAGTTTCTCTGACAACTCTTTCATCTCGGACGGAGCCAATCGATAAGGCGCCCGTGCTACGGGTGCAGCACTAGGTATCAAATCGATTTGAAATTCTACTTGTCGGGCTGGTGGAATATCTGACAAGTCTTCGGGAAATACTTTAGGAAAATCTCGAACGATTGGTGCGTCCTCATTTCGATTTAAGCTTGGTTTGGGGATTAGGAAAATCGAGGATGATGATCATTGTCTCATGGAGACACCTAGTTTGCGTGTATTCCGTTCTTAAAGCCTTTTATATAATTTGAATAAAATTTTAACTTAGTTTTGTTATCTATTAATGAATAAATGGTTAAAACAGGGCATTTTCGAAGCAAATAATTTTTCTTATACCCCTTGATGAACACCTTTCTGTTCTTGTTTGATGTGAGGGATTATTAGTTAAGGGTGGTTAAAAGATTTTCTTTCCTAGCGTGTATAATAAACATTGCGTGGGGACCAGCAATAGCTTAGTGTGGGGGAATTTTGATATGTGCTTAAACACACATCATTTTATACCAGAAAACACACTAAAATAGACGAATAACTCATAAATATATAAAATTGTATTGCAAATATGCTTGTGGGTTGTTATTTTGTTTTACATGTACAGAGGATTGAAAACAGAGCAAAAACAAAGATTTTCAGACTCGACTCGATCAAGTTTGTGCATTTTTCGAAGTCAAGACAAAATCTAAGAGAGGCTATGAGCACACCATTGGATAAAGCTAGTAAAAACGAATCCAACGGTCCTGACCTTGCCCAAAAACTCGACCCGGTTCACATTTTATGGGCCAAACAATATTCTTAAATATTAATTAAATAAAACTCCAAAAATTACACTCTCCACACCATATTTTTAAGTCACTTGGTCCACTTGTCACCCTCTAATAGATAAACACTACACCTCTCTCACCTCATACTTGCTCATCAACCCATTGTCGCCACATGAAGGATTCTCATTGGATAGAACATCTCATCACCTCTAATCTAGAGGATATTTATCCCCTCTCCAGTTCATTCTTAATATAATTTTTTCATACTTTCTTTCACAAAAATTAGATTAGTTTATATTTTGTATTAGTTTAGAACTTGTAATAGACTAGCTTATTATAATAGATTAGGTAGCTTATTTTGTAAACTCTAGCTTATTGATAAGCTTTATTAATAAAGATGAATGTTTAGAAGATTGGTGTTACTTGATCCTATTTATTTCTCTAATCCTCTATTCCTTGTTATAAATTCTATTAAGCTCTTTTATATATAAATAAGCACTTATAAGCTTGTATGAGCTTATTAAGAGCTTATCTACTATATAATAGCTGTTAGACTTTTATAAGTAAGGGTTTAATTAGTTTATTTCTCTTATTTCACTAGTAGCTTATATAATTGAATAAGCTCTTCTATAGCTTATTTCGATCCCTTTTTTAAGATTAGCTTATTATCGGACAAGCTTAATCATAGCTTATTCAGATTAGCTTATTTCGAATATATTTAGTTTTAAAGTTTTTGAATAAGCTTTCATATAGCTTATTTCGAAAGGCTTATTTCGCCTAGCTTAATTTTCGGATAAGCTCTCTATAGCTTAATCGAATAAGCACTTTACATTTAGTATTTTTCAGTTAGTTTCAAATCTATTTACTTTGTAGCTTTAGATCTAATAAGCTTTTACATAGCTTATTTCGAATTAGTTTTAATCTAGATTAGTAATTTTTGAAAAAGCTCTCTTCTAGCTTTTTTTCGATCTAGCTTATCTAGTAGATTATTAGCATTCGTTACTCGAAATTAGCTAAACTCTAGTTTATTTCAAGTAGATCTAATCGGTTAGCTTATTTTCGGATTAGATCTAATAGCTTTTAGATCGAATAAGCTATCTCATAGCTTATTTGAATAAGCTTATTTCGATCTAGTTTTGTTTACTTTTAATTTTAGATCTAGCTTTAGATCCTAATAGCTTTTAGCTTATCCTTTTCGATATACTTAATATTTCGGATTTAAGCTATTAGCTTATAGCTTATTCATATAGCTTATTTGAACTAACCTTGATTGTGTTTAAATTTTAATGGAACTATTTCTACATCTAAGGCATGGAGTTTAAGGGTCTTATAAGCTAGCTTAATTTTTAAAGTTTAAAGCTTTTGCAGTTTTTATAAAGCTATTTAGTATATGAAGCTTACAACTTTATTAACAAATTAGTGGAGTAAAATCTAATTAAAAAGTAAACTTTAGTGTTTTATTAGTTTATAAGATTAAGTGGTTTATTTCGTCTCATTTCATCAAACGGGTTCTATATTCTTACCTTTTTCAATCCGTAGTAGTTTGAGTTTAATAATTAGTTTAGAAAAAAATATGATAATGATTGTTAATGTGATTGATGCTAGCTTAGTAGTCATGAATAGTGAGTAAAATATTATATGCTTGTTAAGTGAGTAGTGATTAGAGAATTAAGTGAGAAATAAAAGGGATTGTTGATTAATAATTTTCGAATTATTTAGATTTTTTTTTGGTTATTTTGACGGGCAAAAGCCGTTAGGATAGTCAAACATTAATCTAGTAATTTATACCAAAATAAAAGATTATTTTCAAAATAAACCAACGTTGTGAGAAAATAGTTTGACCGGATTAAATGGCAAGTTACAATAGCTTTATCTTCAGTTTGAACCTTCAACGGGTATGCTCCTCACCGGGCTAGCTGATTATTCAAGACACTGAATGAATAACACACTGGAATGAATTCTATGACTAAGTTATGAGTATTCTCCTAAATAGGATATGACTAAGTTATGAGTATTCTCCTAAATAGGAGATCACAAACTGCATGAGGGTGTGTGAAAATTATACACAAAACCTAAACACTTAGAAATGAAAGGGTTCTTGATTTGTGCTTAAAACAAGAACTGCACTTGGTTTTATCCCAAGGAGGTCTTCGTGATACCCAGACATGGGGTCGAATAATCTTGTTTGGAAAGTGATTACACAGATATCCGGTAACCAAGGCTGTCAAGATCGCGATCCCACCTGGGATCGTTTTTGTCTTTGCAAGATCGAGATCGTAAGATCGGATCGAGATCGTAAAATCCTTCCAATTAATCATGTTCTGTAAGCATCGGATAAACGAGTGAAACTATTTTTATTTCTACTCATCATCAAATATAAATTTATATAATATCCTCTTGAAAATGTCAAAGTTCAAATTTAAAATACCAAAGTAAAAGTAAAACACAAAAAAGTCAAGTTTCAATCGTCACATTCACGATTTAGCGAAATAAAATTACATAACATGCGTAATAAACGTCTCAAAACAGAGTACTTCACTAGTATCACTACAATTAAGCTATCTGAATTAAAACTTAAAGGTTAATAGTTAAAACTATGAAAAGGTAAAAGAAAAAACAACAATTACCTGTAAGAAATTTTTTGCTTAAGGTAACTAGAACATGAGAAGAAGAACCCTAATTTGTTTCATGTAATTTCAATTTGGGGAAAGTAGATAATTAGGTTTATTGATTAGAAAATCTAGGAATGAAACGTCAATACTTGTTACTGAGATCAGCGGACTCGTATTGTTCTTTTTTGGGCCTAAAAAAAGTAATGGGCTAGTAAGTATGTAAGTCAATAAGTTAGTAACTTGGTAATTTGGTAAACTCGTATCGACACGCGATCCTACGATCTTACGCGCGAGTTTACGATCCTACTTGCGATCCTACCTCTGATGCGATCCTACACCGATCCTACACGATTTTATCAGGTGGACACGTAAGATCGTACGATCTTACGTGTAAACTCGCGAGTTTGACAGCCTTGGGAAATTTCATGATGATAACGTGACTAAGGAGTGGTTACACTCGGTCCCACGTCTAATAGCAGACAATGAAAAAAGCATCCAAGAAGAATGTGAGAACTTGTTTTAGGAACTGGTGTTGGATCGGATTACACGAGTTGGATCTAATGCTGATTTCTTAGAAAGGAACTAGCACTGAAAGAAATCTGCCATGATGAAGTTACTCCATGGGTCAAAAAGATTTGCACCAACCTTGGAAAGAAGGTCAAAACCTCAAGCCCCAATTCAATTTAACTGTAGAATATTATCAGGCAAAAATTCGAGTCTATGAGTAAGCTGAGTCCAAACTGAGAGAATAAGTGGTTAGCGCCAACTGGCGCTGGTTTCTGTTATCGAATATTCTCTGGCTATCTCTTGAAAGCAATATGATTGAGAGATTTTTTATATCATCATATGGCACTTTAGACAAGCAAGAAATCGATTATACCCATCTGAAGTTGAATGAAAAAGAGGCAATTCTATATATTAGAGTCCATTCTGTTGTTTGGCTGAATCATGTCTCGCCTTTTGGCCAAACAATCTCTAATGTATCTGTGGAACTGCCTGCTGAACCCGCAGCAGATTTAGCTCATAATTTGCTTAAACGAATCAAGGAGTTCAACATGCATTCTATGGAGGTATCTTAATGATCAATTTTTTTGTTGAAAACTAACAAATGTTTTTCACAAAGGGCTGGTTGCATAATGTAACTCTAATTTGATTTAAGATTTGTGTAACCAACATATTTTAGATTAGACAAGAACCATCTAAGTTTTAAACTTTTGGTTTTAAGGTAATTACACAAGATAACCAATTTCCAAACGCCATGTCATAAAAAAGCAAACAGAGTCAAAAGTTACAGTAACGTTACATCTTCATTTTTTTAACCTCAAATCAACATTTTTTATATGTTGGTTAGATCATTTTTTTAACGTTGATGCTTAATATCTAAAAAGAGCTGGTTACATAAACTATTACTGCATATATGAACTAATAATCTGATTGCCACCTTTTATGCAATTTGCTCTTTCAAAAATGGCAAAAGAGAATATAGTTTGCTTGACCGAACAATTTCTGGCAAACTATGGAAATCTAAATGACTAAATGCAAAAAATAATGTGTTGAATTCCTTTCAAAATGCGTACATTTGCAAACGGTATTGCTTTTTCATTTATTTGAATCATTAAGAACAATTGTTTATTTACAAAGAAAGACCATAATCATCTATAGTTCAAAATAGTTAACACTCATTTCTAATGCAGGTTGCTTTCTCATTTATTTGAATCATTAAGCAGATCGCCCCTTCGTTATACATTCAAGCCTGGTTAACAACCGGGAAAATTATATAAAGTTTCTTTAGCAGTACTAACTATATAATACTAACAGCACTAACTATTAACTAACAGTACTAACTATACTGGCAGTACTAACAATATACTGGCAGTACTAACTAAACATAACTAACAGTACTAACTACTTAGTCTATTTTCTTCAATCTTGAGCAGCAGCATTAATCATCATTAGCAGTATCATGTTGAATCAGCAGTACTAACTTGTAGAAGTCTATAATTCCCAACAATCCTCCCCTAAACTTGATATTCACTTTGTTAATTATATCAAGTTTCTTTAATATAAGCTTCATAAACAGTAGAAGGATGTATCCAAACACTTTACTACTTTTTCAAGCAATGATTTAATAAGCTTGATAACTTCAAATGCCATAGTACTTTCTTCTTCAGCTTCTAACTGCAAGTTCAGCATCTTCTCCAATAATTCCTTAATCAGAGGGTACTTCTTCTCCACTAGCATATTAATTTCTATAGGTGTACCATCTAAAAACAAAATGTGAACTCCACAACTTTCATGCAATTTTCATCTTAGTAATTTCCAATCCAGTTGGTTCTTTCATAGATCATCTGTTTCATTTGGGTCAAATATCATCCTTAGATCTCCCCAAAGCAACAAATCATGTCCTTCAAGAGGATGATCTTGGAACCTTTCCTGAACTAACCTATATAGGTCATTCAAGTCTTGTCTGTCAAGTCTTCTTAAGAAGGCTTGTGTGTCTCCATGATAACTTGAACTTCCATCTGCTCTTGTTAGTTTGTAAACATCCATATTCTTTGCTTCCATCCTTCTCAGCAACTGATATTCCCAGCTTACAATAGGAAATTTTCTGGACAGTGGTTCATAGTTCACTTCACTTTCATCATTAGGAATTATCTTTAAACTTAACCTAAGTTCTTCCTTCTCCTTCACATACTCTGCTGATCCTTCTTCTGTAACATCCTTTGCAGATTTCATCACTTTTGGTTTCTTAGAAGACTTTTGTTTAAGTGCTGAATCTACAACTCTCTTCATTCTTTTGCCTTTCTTTCCATCACTCTCATCCTCCACTGATTGCTTTTCTTCCTTTTTAGAGTCCATAGGAACAAAATCACTTATCCATTTTGTTCCTTTTCAAACAATTTTTGGAGTTCCTCATAACTTTTTTCCTTTCAGCTGACTGTGAGAAAACTTACCCATATTCTTCAGATATGTAATCATCATGTTTCTTAATTAAGTTTTGGTGGGTAGTTTACTTCTGATCTCTGCAGCCCTTTAGGCAGCTCTAAACTTTCTTTGTGCTACAATTGTTTTTGCTAAAAATTTTGCTCTTTCTTCAATGGTGAACTGCTCTCTCTCTTATTGTTGGAGTTTTGCAGCAAACAAAGCATCAACATTAATGCTTGCCTGCACCTCATTAAACATTTCAGTCAAAGCAGGACTAGTAGCCTCTTCTTGCCTTTGTCTTTCCTTTTGTGCTATGTCCAACTTTGCCATCTCTTCCTCATGCAATCTTTGAGCTAATTCTGCATCAGCATCAATTTGAGCTAACCCTTGATCCCGTCTTTTCACTTTCTCTGGTTTCTCAGGTTCTTGTTCAACTAGTACACCCTTACCGTTTTTTTTGATAAATGGTTGGATTAGGTTAAAGTGTAGTTATTGATTTAAGAGGTCTTGAAGAGTCTTCTACTTCTTTGATAGCAACTCCTTTCTCTTTAGCTTTCTCTTCTTTCATCTTTATCAAAGTCTGAGCCATTGTCATAGTGACATCCTCATCAACAAAGATTGTTGTTGTTGTAGGAGGAGTCCTTGGTTCAGCAGTACTAACTCCCTCACCAGCAATATTAACTCCAGTGGTAGCAGCATAAACTGTCTCATCTTTAACATCTTCAATTTCAGCATCAAGGTCATCAAAATCACCATCTTTAAATATTGGCTCTATCTTATCACTTTTATCACTTTTCCTCCCCTGTTTAGATGTATCCTCCCCATCCAAATCATCATCAAAAGATTTAATTTGTCTATACATCATCCTTTTTGGGTGTGAGATGCTTGACTTCCTTTTTCTTTCTAATTTCTTGACCCTTCTCTTTAGGTTGAGGATCTCTATAGCTTGAGCATCCTTATCTTTCTCTAAGTCAAGCACCTATTTTGACAATTTTGTACACATAGCCATCAATTCATCCAGTTTCAGTCTACCCTCATCACTTTCAGGTGTGTAAACTCCTAAGAGAGGTGAATCATAGGGTGTTAGTGGTACATGAACTGTCAATTCAATAGTATGTTCCATCCTGCTCTCCTCACTTCCAGATGTGTGACCTTCTAGGAGAGGTGGTTCATTGGGCTGAATAGGTGCCCCCTCAGACCTAGTCTGAGCTTGAGCACCCCCCCCCCCCAATGGTGTCTTGGCGCGTAAGACTGCCACCTGCACCAATTTCATAAGAAAGAGACACATTAGGCATTGTCATAGATTGGGTCTTAGCTATGTTACTACTATCCTACACAGCTTCTAAGCTTGTAGCAGTAGTAGCAGCCCACACCACTCTGTCATCCCTCTCCTCATAGACAGCCTCATCTGCTACAATGGTTATAGGCATACTAGTCTGAGGTAACTCAGTGTCCTCTTGTAAGGCTTGCCTAGGTTTTTGTGTCTTTTTGTGTTTTCTTTGATATATAGTTGGAGATGGGAGTACTTGCTTAATGTGAGCTTCAATTTGAGGTTCTTGAGAAACTTTTGGAGGTGTTCTAGTTTGATGTGGTTCAGTTTGATGTTCTGAAATAGTTGGATGTGAGGTAAAGGGTGTGGGTTAGGGTTCAGGAGGTGTGTCTGAACCTTCACCCTCAGGTGCTTGATGTTGCACCAACATGGATTCAAAAAGTGGAGTGACTTTTCTTGAAAAATTTTGACTTTTCCTTGCCATATTAGAGAAAACCTTTTTACTGTGTTTAGGTGTCACATATGTATCATTAAAAGGTTCTGGTAAATCTTTAAGTTGATTATTCAAAAATAGCTGTAAAAACCTTGGATACATTAAAATTTTCTTTTGATTTAAGTTCCACAACATACCATTAAAAATTAATTTTGAAAAATTAAACTTTTGACCCTATGCTAAACATATAATTGTTGAAAACTCATTCCAGCCAGTAGATTTTGAACTTATGCAATAAAGAATGGTATGTATCAGAAATTTCCATTGAGGAAAGAAAGAACCTTTTTGAAAAGTAAGTTTTGTAAAAAGCTGTTCATATCCCATCAATGCAAGATTTTCAAAAATTTCAGCATTTGTTAGGCAAGCAATACCATCCTCATCATTAAGGAGAAGATCACTTCTCACTGATGATTCTGATATGACCACAGCCTTGCTATCAACAAGAGCATGTATTTACCTTACTGAATTGACTGTTTTGGAAGTGGCAGTATTCCAAAACTGTTCAATGTAAGAAGCATAAATAGTGGGACTTACTGTGAGAGCATAATTGATTGAACATGTAGAGAGGAAGTCCATTATTCGATGAAACTCTTCATTCTCATCACTCTTTTCCAAATAAGCGACCATGTTGTGTTGATATACACACTTTAAATCAGCAATAGATGCTTGAAGAAAGGTGTGAGTAGGATTTGGGATATGTTCGATTGAGAGAATAGTAGGGTTTGGCAAAGTTAATTGAGATTTGATAGATAGCTCGTAAGGGTTTGAGTTGATCGACTGAATAAACTTGATCCTTTATGTTAAAGAAAGAGTATTTTAAAGGAAAAATCAAGAATTATCCAATTCATAGACCCCTATAAGCGAAGTTGTTGGTGGAAATATCTCAATGGCTATGATTAATTAATGAAAATCTGTTATGCTCCAAACAGTAGTAACGGTAACATAGCAGCACTAATATTAGCCTGGCAGTATTAACTTTTACCTAGCAGTACTAATATTTGTCTAACAGTATTAACTTGTGCTCTAATAACTATGTAATAACATGCCTCTATTCATCACAAGCACACTAGAAATAACTAGAGAGACATGTGAGAATTCATGAGGATCCATATCTATGCATAGCCTATGAATAAAAGTTAAGAACTGTTAACCAAACCAAAATACCAGTTGTACCCATTCAACTTAAGACTTTAGTTGTTTATGATCTCACCAAATCCAACCATACAGCTTTAAATTCATCCAAGAAGCATCTCTAATCCATGTCAAGCATCAATCCATCAAAGCCATCTTGAAAAACTTGCAAGCAGCACTAAGCAAGCCTAGCAGTAGAAACTTTTTGTACCAACTGTACAAAGTTTCTTCAAGTAGAAAAAGCTAAGCCCAGTAGTACTAAGTAACCGATCATCATATTTACATTCTAACTTCAATCCAAATAGTACTTGTGTATAATCCACTTCACTTATACACCATTAACCTCCCCTAAAATCATGCAGCTATAGATTAAGAAGTCTAATGCTAGCAATTAAATAGTTGAACCTGCTAACATCAAATCCCTTTGTCAATAGATCAGCTACATTTTTATTAGTGTGTATCTTGACCATCTCTATCAGTCTCTTCTCATAAGAGTCCTAAATAAGAAAGTTTGCCTGAAACTCTATGTGCATTGGTATTAGAATGAAAACAGGATGTTTTGGACAATGCAAATAGTCACACATAACGTCACATGACTATTTGAACTTCAGAAAATTGTATCCATAATCTATTAGATGATTTTGGAGTCTAAAGCACATTGACCAACAACATTAAGAAAGCAGTAATAACTCAGCTTCAGTATTGAGAAGCCAACACAACTGCTTCTACACTGCTAAGATAATAGACTAGAACAAGAAATAGACTAACCTCCTGATGTGGATATCCCTTTACAAGCAGGCACCAGCAAAATCACTGACTGAGAAAAGGCTTTCCAATAAAAAAAGATAGTCCTTAGAATACCAAGTGCCAATTTGGGTTGGCCTTTGAGGTATCTAAAAATTCTATTTACAACAAACATATGGGAAACTTTTGGCTGAACTTGAAATATTGAGCATGCACAAACAGAGAACTTAATATCTGCTCTAGAGGATGTAAGATACATCAATGTCCCAATCATTGACCTGTATAAATGGACATCAACATCCTTACCATCTTCATCTTTTGTTAAAGCCTTGTTGGTTTCAATAGGAGTACTGGCTATCCTTATACTAGAAAAGCCAAATTTCTTTAAGATTTCACCAACATACTTGTCCTGACTAATAAAGATCCCATCCTCTTTCTGCTTGACTTGTAAACCCAAGAAGAAAGTGAGCTCCCCCATAGAACTCATTTGGAACCTTTTGTGCATAATTTGCTTAAAATCTATACACAAAGACTTTTTAGTAGAACCAAAGATGATGTCATCTACATAAACTTGTACCATTAGAATATCACCCTTGACTCTCTTTATGAACATAGTCTTGTCAATTTGTCATCTGTGAAATCCATTATCCAGCAGATAGGTAGAAAGAGTTTCATAACAAGCTCTAAGAGCTTGATGAAGACCATATAAGGCTTTCTCCACCTTGTAAACTTTATCTGGAAATTCTAGATTAACAAAACCTGGAGGTTGGCTAACATATACCTCCTCTTCAATAGTACCATATAGAAAGGAACTTTTAACATCCATCTGGTACACAAGAAAATTCATGAAAGATGCATAGGCCAAAAATAACCTGATTGCTTCTATCCTAGCAACAGGAGCAAACACTTCATCATACTCAATGCCTTCTTCTTGTTTGAATCCTTAAGCAACCAATCTAGCTTTATTCCTAACTACTATCCCCTTTCATCTTTCTTATTCCTATACACCCACTTTGTACGAATAGCCTTTTTGCCATAAGGTAAATGAACTAGAGTCCAAACCTTCTGAATCTTGAACTGAATCAGCTCTTCTCGCATTGCTTCAACCCAACTTGCATCATCAAGGGCTTGTGATATCTTTTTGGGTTCTTGTTGAGAAAGGAAGCAGGCAAATAAACAGTTTTGATAATATTTGTGATTTTTCCTTTGCTGCTTTTGGATGTAGCTAATCAAAGCTTGTTCTCTAGAACTCTTCTTTGTCATGACCCTTTTTGAACTGTTGATTTTAGATCTCCAATTATCTGACCATTAGGATGAATAGAGTGTACTCTAGTTGTGGGAATAGTACTAACAACAGTGGAAGGTTCCATGTTGTTGTAATCAGCCTCTACACCCATAAATTGATCACCATAAGGATAATTGTAAGTGTGCAACTCATCAGCATCATAAGCATTGCTAAAAATGCCAGTACTTTAAAATTCAGCAGAATCCTCCAAATCAGGCATGAGAGGATCATTCAAAAGATTAGAGACATCAATAGGAAAGGATCTACTAATAGGAATAAATGATGGTCCAGCATCAGTAAAAGTTCTTGATGCACTAGCAGCACTAACTGGCGTGCTAACAGTATTAAAACTGTTAGTACTGCTAGTTCTAGTAGCCTTTCCTTGAAGAAGATGTTTGTTACATTGTGCTTCAAACTCTTATCTAACAGCATCTGATTGCTCTGAAGCATCCTTCTCTTGATTCATCACCTTTTCAAGAACATTCTGCAAGGCTTCTTCATTCCCACTTGCTAGTTTTTGTATAGACTTATCACCAGCAACATCATCAGCTGTATCATCTTTACCCTTGTCATCTAAGCTCTGGTAGCTTGAAGAGATAGAAGACCATAATGAGAATACAATATGTTGTTGAGTAGACACATTCTTTTCCTCAGATTGTCTAGTATCAACATTTTTCTTCAAACCTGTATTACCATTAGTGTCTTATGGACCTGCACTTTTGTTAGTTTGATTCCCTGCAGAAACTGGTTGATAATTCATAGATTTTGTTAAGGAATCAATATCAAAAAGCCATTTAGGTCCTTGTCCTGCAACATTTGGTTTATTTTCTAGAAAGTTTACATGCAGATTCTCTTTAACTTTTCTGGTTTCAGAATTAAATACCCTGAAAGCTTTGCTATTCACAGAGTATCCAACTAAAAAACCTTCTTTAGCTTTCCCATCAAACTTGCCTAAAGGGTCTAGGGTATTTAGGATAGTAACAGGACATCCAAAAGGTCTCATGAAACTTATGCTTGGTGATCTACAAATTATAAGTTCATAGGGTGTCTTGTTATGAGGCTTGGTCACTAGAACCCTATTCAGGACATTACAAGCAGTATTAACTGCTTCAGCCCAAAATATAGTAGGTAGAAGTGAGTCTGCTAGCATAGTCCTAGCTGCCTCAATCTGGGTCCTGTTCTTTCTCTCAGCAACTCCATTTTGTTGTGGAGTTCTGGCCACACTAAATTCCCTTTTTATCCCTTTTTGATCACAGAATTCATTCATTACACTATTTTTGAATTATGTCCTATTATCACACCTGATTACTTTAACTTTATGGTTTAATTGGTTTTCTATTTGTGTTATAAATCTCTTAAGTATCCCACTTGTCTCATCCTTAGTGGATAAGAAGAAAACCCAGCTAAACTTGCTAAAGTCATCAGTCACTACAAAGCAATATGTCTTATGGTTGATGCTCCTAACAGATGTTGGACCAAATAAATCCATATGTAACATCTGTAAGGGTTGGCTGATAGAGCTCACAAGCTTGGCCTTACAGGAGGCCTTGTGTTGCTTTCCCTTTTAACAAGCAACAAAAGTGTGGTCATTGTTAAAAATCTTTGAAGGAAGACCTCTGACAAGGTTTCCCTTCACAAGTTTATTCATTGTTTTAAAATTTACATGACCCAACCTCTTGTGCCATAAGTTAGACTCATCAAGTGTGGCTTTTGCAAACAAACAAGTTAAATCTCCAGAAGGAACAACATTCTTTAAATCAAAGCTGTACATATTGCTTTGTCTGGGGACATTAAGCAGTACTTGACTTTCATCAAGTAGCTTAAAATCAAGAGACAAAACATAACATTCAGTTTCAGTGAAAAAACACTGTTTTTCTTGTCACACATTTGTGTGACAGAGAAAAGATTAAACTTTAGTTCTTTTACAAAAAACACATCTTTAAAGTCTAACTTTTCAGTTCTTATCTTTCCTTTACCTGTTATTTTACCTCCTCTTGTACTTCTACCAAATGCAACAAAGCCTCCATCAATCTCTTGATAGTCAGTAAGGAAGTCTTTGTTCCTAGTCATGTGCCTGGAACATCTACTATCAAATATTCCTTTGTTCTTCAAAGCTTGTTGTGGATTTCCCTACACAAAAGTAAGAGAGTCAGTGTCTCTTGGGGACCCAAGCCACTACTGACTTGAGTCTGCCTTGTGGATCTATATAATTTACTCTTTTTGAGACCCATGATCCACTATTGTCTTTGGAGACATTGTTTAAATCAGTCATTTTGGGTCTCCAAACACAACCTGCTGAGGCCTTAATAGCAGTGACCCCATTACCCTTAACAGCACTAACTGCTGTTTGCCCAGCAGTATTAACACCCTTTACTCTGACAGTATTAACTATTTCATTTGAAATACTGGTGTTTGGTGCTGTTGATTTATGAAAAGGCCTTCTAATAGGTGAATGTGACTTATGAAAAGTATTTGTTCTTGTTTTTGAAACATTCACTCTATTTGTATGGGTAGCAGTATTAACTTGTTTGACTGCACCAGTTGATGCTGCTGCTCTGAAAGAGCTTTGCTTGGCAGCACTAACTGGTACTCTTCCAAACCTTGTTAAGACTGCAGATGGAACAAATTTATTTTGATGATTTATTCTCTGAGTGTTGTTCCAAACTGGTCTAACTTCCCTATGACCAGTAACTTTTCCCATATCTTTCAAAACAGATTTAGCCATTCTCTTTTCATGAAAATCACAGTCTTTTATTAGATGGCTGTAACTGCCACAAACAAAACAAGCTTTCTTTGTAAACCCAAATCCTAACCCCAGTTTTTGAGTCATTTGTCCATTCCAATCTCTTCTATCTACCTTAGGATTTTGAGTGATCATCCTAGGTTTTTTAGCTTGTTTAGGTTTAACAGATTCATTCCTAGCATTAGTAAACTCAATCCTTTTAAAACTAGGTTTGTCTGTTGCTTGCAAATCATTAGATTGAAAAATATCCTCATCATCACTAACCCAATCTTCAATGATAACTCCACTAGGCCTAACAGATTCAACTCTAGGTATTTCTACACTAGTATTGCTAGTTTGAGAGGTAGCACTAGTCTTATTTGCTGTAGACCTATAAACAGAACCATCCAATCCTGCAAAAGATAGGTCAGCTAGTGGAGGCATGTAGTTCCCAGTTAAAGGAGGAGGAACAACATGATATCCATTATCCTTTTTAAACATATCATTTGTTTGATTGTCATCCCCATCACTTGAACGACTATCAAATACACTATTAAACAATTCACTACCACTTGAATTATTTTCATTCAATTGTTCTCCATATCCTAGACCAGTTTTATCTTTAGAACTTAATTAACTATTGATTAGTTTATTTAAGTTTTTAGAAGATGTTTCAAACTGTTCTAGTTTAGCTTTCAAATCATCTTTTTCTCTTAAGGTTTCATCTAACTGATTTTTAAGTCTAGTGATAACATTACTTTTGTCTTTTACTTCAAATTCTAAGACTACAATCTTTTCCTCATAGACAACTTTATTTTTCTAATAAACAATTAACTGTGCCTCTATAGATTCTAAGCCTAACTGATAAGCTACAATTTCTAGATTAGCCTTATTAAGAGTTTGTCGCTGTTCATCAAACTATTTTTGAAGTTTTTCATATGTTTTCACATAGTTTTTAGAACAAGATTGTACCTCTGTGTCAGACCCTGAGGAGTTTGAAGTGTAGGCCATGAGAGCAAACTCAGTTGGTTCATCTTGAGCTATATAACTCCAGTCATATCCCAATCCATCTTGGACAATCAAAGCATTGTCCTGAACAACCAATGCATCAGAGGTCTCCACTGGTACAGTCCTTCTGGTGTTGTCCCTGCTCATATACCTTTCATCTCCATTCCTGTTCCCTTGATTTCTTGGTGCTCTACATTCCCTTGCAAAATGGCCCCTTCTATGATAGTTAAAGCATTCAACCTTAGTTTTATCAAAACCTACAGGTTCTTTGCCATTGAAGATTAACTTTCTTCCAGTCTTCTTATAAAATCGCTTAACCCTCATAGAAAGCATGGCCACCTGCCATTTAAGGTCTATTTCTTCCAAATCATCATGATTAATCTACTCTAGGTCTTCATCATCCAGTTGTGGACTATTTGACTGATTAGCAAAGAATGAGAACATTAGATCATCAGTATATGATGTTGAAGAGGCTTGTCCTTGAGAATTATGTCCCGATGCAGTAGAAACACCATTAGCAGTATTAGCTTCATTACTGCTGCTAGTGTGTTCTGCAGAGAGAAAGGCCACATTATGAGAGTTTGAAGATGATCCAGAGGAACCTTTGATATCAGCTTCAAACACTTTTAGGTTATTGTATAGATCATCAATATCCAAATCATCTATATCATATTTGTTCCTCATAATCAAGGCTACATTGTTCCATGATGAACGTAGAGCTCTTAAAAATTTATGATTTGCATCTTTATTAGAAACAGCTGCACCATGAACTTCTAATAGGCTGATAAGTTTTTGAAACCTATCATATGCTTTATCTAAGCCTTTTGTGTCAGATACAGAAAAGTTTTCAAATTGTTGCTTCAAAACATTCTTCTGCATCTTCTTAGATTCAACATTGCCACCAAATCTACTCTTGATAGTAGTCCATAAAGACTTTGCATCCTTTATTCCATGGAACCTCAGTTGATACTCATCAGGAATAGCCAAAAGCATAATGCTTTTTGCTTTTCTTTCTCTTTGTTTTTGTAATAGTGATTGAGTAGTCTTTTTTAGGTACTTCAGTTTCAACACCATTTTCATCAGTTGTTACTTGTATAGGACCATCACCATTCAAGATCACTTGCCACAATCTTTAACATCAGTGTTGTGGATAATGATCCTTTCATGCTCAAAGGGTATATTCACCCTTCTTGAGGATAGGAAGTTTTATAGTAGACACTATTTGAGGAGATTCTACTGGTGCTATTTATGTTGCAAGTTCTTCACCAAACATTGTGTATTATAGGAAGAGATCTAGATATGATACAGTTCTTCTTATTAAGAGTTTCTCCACAAGCTCTGATACCACTTGTGAAGTCCCAAATAAACAGATCGTCTTTAGCCTGTTAAAGCTTAGTTAACTTGGATAAATCCAAACTAACTATATGAGAAACTATGATTGTGAATACTACAAGTTATGCGGAATCTAACTTGCAATACTAAGAAGAACAATGAATACTAAACTTGAATATATTGATTGCAAATATTCTGCCTAGGTTACAGAATAACTAACTATAAGATTTAATATGTGTTTGCTGTGAAAATTGATTCTCTAACTATGCCATAGGTTTCCTTTTATACACTAAGGAATCCTTTTATGGGCTTACAAAACCGCGACGGTTAAGGATCTTGCCTATATAGTCTAATATTATCTCATGCATTTTCACATACGCAGTCTAACCTTTTTATCTAACAGTTCTAAATTATACTAACTAGCAGTACTAACTATAACTAACAGTACTAACTATTACAACTAGTGGTACTAATGACTTAGTTTATATTCTTCAATCTTTAGTAGCAGCACAAATCTTCAAATACCAGTACTAAGTCCATCAGCAGTATAACCTTGTAGAAGATCTTAATTCCCAACACAAACCATGATGCTTGTATTGTTAAATATCTAATGGATGTGAAAAAATGTAAAAAGGCTAAATCTGCAAAACAAAAAGTTAAAAGTAAATGGAAACAAACAAGGCGGATCTTTAAAACGATAGGTCTTAAATGGATACCCACTAGTAGGAAAGTTAACTTGGTAGGAATTAAGTACTCTTCTTCTAGCAATCTTCCTTAGTTATACCTCCTAGGCAAATTCTTACAACCATAGTAATTTTGGTTGATAAACCTTGTCCTAGACTCAGTCTTAGATATGCCAAAGCAAGGGAATCCCTCACTAGATCATTTTTAAATTTTGACATTCATCTATTCAATCTTCATGATTTTGGTTTTGAAAGAATGTTGTCTAATGAGGAACTTCCACCCTGGAAGTTTGACTATCTAGGAGTCATTTAAGTTCACTAACAACAAACCCAATCAAAAGTTGGGGATCTAGCCTTTTGTAAATATTTTTTTATTTATATGTTATTTTTGTGCAGATTGTAGAAATTATTCTTTGGTATTTAGACTTAAGGTGTTCCAAACACATGATTGGACGTGATAAGCTAATCAATTTTGATTACAAGTTTATTGGTACGGTCCGATTTGACAACGATCATTTTGCAGCTATTATGGGATACGGAGATCTACAAATGGGGAATATTCTTATTTTATGTGTTTACTACGTTAAAGGACTTGGTCATAATCTCTTCTTCGTTGGGCCATTTTTTGATTTGGATCTTAAAGTAGCATTCAGAAAACACACATGTTTTGTACATAACTTGGAAGGTGTTGATCTACTTTCGGGATCTCGTGGTTCTAATCTTTATACAATCTCAATGGCGGATATGATGAAGTCTTCTCCAATTTTTCTACTCTCCAAAGCTTCAAAGACAAAATCTTGGTTATGGCATCGTCATTTGTCTCATTTGAACTTCGACACCATCAATCAGCTTGCTAAACAAGGTCTTGTGAAAGGGCTACCCAAATTGAAGTATATTAAAGATCACTTATGCTTAGCATGTCAAATGGGAAAAAGCAAAAAGGAATCCCATCCACACAAGCTTGAACCAAGTACAAATGAGAAACTTCAAATGATGCATATGGATTTGTGTGGACTGATGCGGGTGGGTAGTATAAATGGGAAAAGGTATATTATTGTCATTGTAAATTATTATTCTCGGTTTACTTGTATGAATTTTTTGAGAACAAAAGATGAAGCTCCAGAGATTATGATCAAAATTTTGAAGCAAGCTCAAGTTAGCCTTAAAGCAACAGTAAGATATCTTCGCACTGACAACGGTACATAATTTATCAATCAGACACTATAGAATTATACGGAAGAGGTTGGAATTACTCATAACATATCCACTACGGGTAATCCACAACAAAATGGCGTAGTTGAAAGGCGTAAGCGTACGTTGGTAGAAGCTGCAAGGACCATGCTTATTTTCTCCAAATTTCCATTATTTCTCTGGGCTGAAGCTGTAGCTACTGCATGTTATACTCAAACTACTCCCTTATCCATACCCACTACAATAAGCCTCCATATGAACTGTTTAGAGATCGTAAGCCAAAACTCAAGTTTCTTCATGTTTTCGGTGCATTATGTTATCCACAAACAATTTTGAGGATTATTGGGGAAACTTCCAGCTAAAGCTGACATTGGAATCTTACATTGGCTTTTTTCAGTCCAAAAAGGTTATACCGGAATCTACAACAAAGGACCAGATGATAATGGAAACAACGAACGTACATTTTAATGAACTTACCCCAAAGGCTTCTAAAAAAAACTACGGTTCTGGACCTACAATTTAAGGGGGTTTGACTTCTAGACACAAGTTGTTCAGGACTCGTGCTTTACCAGGCTGCTTCAACATCTGCTAAACTTCCTACAAAGGAATGATTGGATGTATTGTTTCAACAATGTTTGATGGAATACTTTAAACCTCTAAGGTGTTTGTATTACCCCCATTTTGCTAGGGGCACTTACTTCCACCGGATACAGCCAGTGAGTATCTACTTTCTGTCTACTTCACATTGATAAGAGCTCCCTCTCTTAAGTATTTCACCAAACAATGAAACAACATCTCCTTTAATTAATTCTACAAATGTTGAAGAACCACATAATAAATACAGAGTTTGATAGTAACACATTTACAAATCTATTTGCTCCTCTAGTTTCCATCTCAGCTAAGTCATCTTCAAGGATTGTAGACACTTTAAACATGCACAACTTCCAATAACCTCAAATCAACACCAAAAGATGGACAAAGGATCATCCGTTAGTGACAATAATCGGCAATCTATCCAAACCTGTTTCTTCAACTTGCTACCGATGCCTTATGGTGCTATTTTTACGCATTCCTAGTCAAAGAAGAGCTGAATAATTATAAAGAAGCCATGATCGAATCTAGCTGGATTAAAGCTATTTTCTACTAACTCACAAAGTTGTTCCAACTTCCAAGCACCGTTGTTATTTTTAAATAGTAAGATGATCGGAAGACTTAAAAAATATAGACAGGACAATAAATTATTATTATTATTATTATTTTTGAACGTCAAATTTTATAAACTAGCAAGAAGCTAGAAGAAAAATTACAAGGTTTAAATGCGGGTTTTTTAACCAAGAATTCCAAGAAAACGCCCTATTACATCTACTAGAACACCAATTAAAAGACAAAGACACGATATCATCAAACAACATCGATCTTCTTGGAGACGTCTCATCATAAATAGAACGGTTCCTAAAACCCCAGATAGACCACCACGCAATACAGAAAACACCTTCCAACAAAGCCTTGACTTTGGACGAGAGACGAATCAAAGAAAACCAAGAGTTCCAATCCGAAAATGACACCAAAACCTGCCAATCTAACTCCCACCATCGACATATCCGACGGAAAATGCTCTCAGCCAAACCGCATCCAAATAGAACATGGTGAATATCTTCCTCCGAAGATGAACATAAAGGGCACGAAGACGATTCCAATAAAATACCTCTACGAGAAAGATTAACTCTAGTAGGAAGAAAATCACGTCGAGCACGCCAAACAAAGACATTTATCTTGATAGGAATACATTTCACCCATCTCGTTGCATCAGCATAAGAAGGAAGAAAAAGATTATCGATGAAATTACGCACCTCTTTCACTCGGAACTCCCCATCGCCAGATAAATCACAAATCCATCTGTCAAGAGATTGAGAAAGCGACACCGACTCCATTAGAGAGTTTAGATCCACCAGTTGTTGATATTCGGACCCGGCCCTCACAGGACGCCTGAACGAACTTGACACCACACCTTGCACTTTACCAGCAACCGATACCTCCTTATTCAATTCGAGCGCAAACAAGCGAGGAAATAGATCCTTGAGGGGCTTATCCCCCAACCAACTATCATACCAGAAACATGTATCACTTCCATTTCCAATGCGTTTTTTACAATGAGCCAGAAAATGAAAGCCTTTTCCCACCAATAAATGAAGCTCGCGAATAATAGAACACCAATTAGACGATAAGTTAACCGGATGAGAGTCAATCGAGGTCCCATACAGAGCTTTTATAACACGAAACCACAACGACCCATCTTGAGAAATAAAACGCCACACCCATTTAAGGAGGAGAGCACGATTAAGAGCATGAAAACTAGACACACCTAAGCCCCCGTTTTTCTTCGACGCTAAAACTTTATTCCAAGCAGCCCATGTGATCTTTTTTGTCGAAGGATCCATGCCATTAAAAAACTTACTACGTAAAGCTTCCATGGAGTTCAGAATTCCTTTAGGAACCTTGAAGATAGACATATTATATAAAGGCGAGGCGCCAAGAACCGCTTTCAAAAGGGTCAATCTTCCACCTATAGAAAGGGTTTTCACATTCCATTTAGAAAGGCGCGATCTTAACTTATCCACCGTACTATCCCAAGCTTTATGACGAGACATACACTCTCCCACCATCACTCCTAAGTAACAGAATTTCTTATGCAAAACACCACAACCAATTAAAGACGCCGCCTGCATCACGATACTACTAGGAACGCCCACTCCTAAATTATTTGTTTATGAATAAACGAGTCTCATACTGTCCTCAACAAGTTACTAACACATATGTATAAGCATATTAAACATACGAGTTACGCATCACAATCAGTGCTTGTTTAAATAACTGAAGATGCACATAATTATTTTAATTTATATACTTTATAACCCAAGGCCTTATGGTCTAATGGTATTTGTTCCCCACTGTTAGACCAAACTAGATTAGATGGGCCGGTTCAATTATATAAATGGGTCGTACCCATTAGGTTATGTGTTAGTTGCTTAATCTTTAAGCCATGACATTAGTATAAATACACATACAATCTAATGTACAAATCACAATTACAATTACAATAATATATATTCTTTGAGGTTTTATATGGTATCAGAGTCAAAACCCTAAACAACCCTTTTTTTTCTGGCACAATTTCGGTCACTTTTCAGCTGCCACAACAACCCCACCAACGTCAAATCCAATCAGCGATCAGATCCACAGATCCACTCCTCATCCCTTCGTCGTTGCCGCCGTCATCAGAAACCAAAAAAAGGAGGAATATTACTATGGCTATGATTTCAGCTTTCACCACAGTCAATAAAACGGCTCACAACTCTCGTAAGTTCGCTTTTACCCTTTCACCCACAAATTATGATTATCAAAAAACTATGATTGAACCATTCTTCATCACAAATAATTTGATGGGTTATGTAGATGGTTCAATACTGTGTCTATCAAAAACCTTATCCGTTACCGATGGTGCCACTTTTCTAAAGGAAAATCCTAATTATCCAATTTGGATCTCCAACGATGCCCATGTTCGTATGCTAATCATCTCTACAATCTCAGAAGCTTCTTTTCGCTATGTGATGAGGTATAGTCTCCCCCGGAACATCTGAAGGATAAATCTAGCTTAGATGCTTCTGCCAAACTAACATGGGCTGAACTAAACAAATGCTTCGGAGATGCTGGCTTTAGGTCCGGAGTCACCACCATAATTCCGGAGAAGCTGGTATGTCGAAGGACATATCATGTCCGGAGTTATTAGCTCCGTCCTAGCGCATCGGCACCTAAAGAATAGTCTGACAAAAAAGGTACAGTCCTCGCGAAGGACCACCGTCCTTGGTATGACACAAGGCTGTCAGTTTGTACCAAGAGAGAGCCCCATGGTCATGTCTTATAGTGAATCCCAAATAGTATAAAAGGAAGGCTCATTTCCCCAAGACGATACACACAACACCCACTCCGGACCATACTTTATATTCTCCGCATTTATCTCAAACCACCATACTTACCCTTACGCCAGAATTGGTCTCGGATTCACACACCGAGACGAGCTAACGGTGCTCTTTCTTACTTTCAGCTAGGAGACGAAGGACCAAGCTCTGGAGGAACTAAGCTGAAGTCGACATTTGTCACTGCTGAGGTTACTTTTACCAAGCGCAAGCAGCCTACGTAAATTTACCTTAATATTTGGCGCTATCCGTGGGACCCGACATCCCAGTCTACCTAAAAGAAGAAAACCAAAGAAGGCATGGTTGACTCGCAACCTATTTTGGAGGAATTTCAGGGAGCGACGACAAGGGACGAAGGAACGGAAACCCATAGGGGGCCCACCAAACCAGTCTTACAAACGTAAAAACCCCCTTCTCCTTCTCCGGCCTTCATAAAAGAAAACATTGATGTATTAAGAACCATGATCAAAGAACATGACCAGCAAGCCAAGATAAAAGCCACACCAAAAAAACTTGCCTATGCTGATTCCGACAAGGAAGCTCCGGCCAGGTCATTGGCCAAAGGATTTTTTGATCGATTCTCTCTCGAATCCTTCGGCACATTCGATACCCACAGACAAACTCGCTCTACCAGTAAAAGTCTGAAGACCCCATCCAAGAACAAAGAACCGACACATTTAAGAATGTCAAGAAGGTTGGAGGATGTGACAACTGTGCTTTGAGCAGGTTAGTCAACCGTTAGTATTGATTTGAGTTTCATTATGTGTTATAGTAATTATGTGTTTATGTGATCTTATGCGAGTTGGTTACAAATCCATTGAGCGTGATCGTCTCATGGTGATTAAAGTTATGGTTGCTATGGATATTTCATTATGTTCACATTTTAGTGACAATGAAAATGATGGTAAAATTTTATGTGTGTACGTAATTATATGTATATGTATACGTATTTGGATAATAGGAATTCGCGAGTATAGAAATTTAGTTAGTAGATTTTAGTGTTATTGAGTTAGAAAAATAAATTATGTAGTGAATTTATTTTTAGGTATTTAAAATTAGACTTATTTAGAAGGATGTCTAAATAAATAAAAGTTTTTATAAAAATAACAAAATAAAAGGGTTTATGTGTAAATAAATAAAATAAAAAAAATAAAAAAATAAAAGATTGTTGGTTCGGCCGGTCAAGAAGGAAAAAAAAGAAAAAAAAACTAATTTTAGTATAATTAGGATTCTTATTTGGTAATTATCTAGATCTTTTCTCTACACTATAAATACAAACCCATAATCCCCTATTTTTTTTATACCGGTCGAACTCAAGAGCAGAGAAAAAAAGGGTTTTTTTATTCAAGATCAATTTGGTGGTTTAAGGTTCAAGAATTAAGAATCAATGTATGTTTAAAAACTTTAATTGTTTAACCTTCTTTTAATTCATGTAACAACAAAGTGATGGATAAATTAGAGTTTCATAAAATTCAGAATATTAATGATATTTAATGATGATAGAATGATTAAGGCTTGATTAGGGTTATGATTATGCTATTGGTTAGGTTAGATTTGAGTTAAAACTTGATTTAAGGTTGAGCAGAATTTTGGGTCGTGTTAAACGACTGATATCTAGTCGATAAAAACATGTTTTGATATGTTTCTTGAGCCTATGAGTAAGCCAAAAGAGTCTACTTTCCAGAAAATCTGGCCTCAAAAGTTTTTAAGGTCGGGAAGTCATTCAAATGTTGGTTACACTGAAAGTTATCAGAATAGTAAATACGGGTCAGATTTAGGTCATGTTTGTGAGGGTAAAACCTATACTTAAAAGTGGAATTAAGCTTATCCCTTCTACAGTAGTTAAGTTCCATATGTCTATGGATAATCCTGTAAAAATTTGCCTCTGAAAGCATGTCTAAGTATGGTAGTTAGAGTGATATATTTTAGTGTGCAATCAGATCCGAATTAGGACAATTTTGAAGTTTGATTTTATTTGAGGTAGTTACACATGTAAGTAATACTTGGGAATCACAAGGTAGTTAATATACTCATAAATGAACATGGGTGATTTTTGGTATAATTTATGAAGGTCATTAAGTAAGGGTTTTGAGTACGTAAAGAGACACTATAATTATGCAATTCTGAGTTAATTGTAGGTAGTTAGTGTAAAGTGTTAGTAAGATGGTTAAGATTGGGCATAGTGTCGGGGTGACCTATGATGGTTAACTAAACCCTTAGACATCCATCATATGTGTGTTACATAGACTAGAGCTTTTAGCTTGGTCACGTGTAACCGTGTTTATTTATTTGTATAGTTGCGTGTAAAGATTTGGAAGCTGCGTTTGAGTATCCAGGTGAGTTTCATAGTCCCATTTTTACTATGTTTTCTTGGGATGGAAATGATGCAAAGTATGTTTTAATTACTGTGATTATGTGTTTCAAGTTACTCATGGACTTTAAGTTGCTATTATATGTTATGTGTTGCATGTGTATGTTGTTGCAAAGTTCTTCGCCTACTTTGTGAGTAAGATCCTTGGAGGTGATCAACTCTTTGTGATATTGTGTGGATACGGTACCAAGAGTCTGGAATTGTCCTTTGTTGCATTGGATCGGAGGACACGTTCCGTTTCAATTGTGATACTTAGTTTCAAGAATGCTAGCATGTATAATAGCCAACTTATTTGTCCTGCTTTGTTTTGTTTTTTTATAATCACAGTAATTTATTTAAATCTTGTATTGGTGTCGTAAAACCTATGACTCTCACCAACCATTGTGTTGACGTTT
>BQNB010000514.1:15000-49215 GCA_026074375.1 Tanacetum coccineum | reverse complement strand
AAACTAGGTGCGCATCGATTCATAAGCTAGGTGTAGAACTCACAAGCTTATCACGATATAACAAGCTTATATAAACACACAAGTCTCAAAATAAGCCAGAAAATTGGGGCTTATGTAATATAGGCCAAAATCGAAACCAAAAACAAAGAAACTAGGTGCGCATCGATTCATAAGCTAGGTGTAGAACTCACAAGCTTATCACGATATAACAAGCTTATATAAACACACAAGTCTCAAAATAAGCCAGAAAATTGGGGCTTATGTAATATAGGCCAAAATCGAAACCAAAAACAAAGAAACTAGGTGCGCATCGATTCATAAGCTAGGTGTAGAACTCACTCCAAAAAGCTAGCTCAAAGGAGGAGGAGACACGTAGACTTTATAAACTATCAACCAATCCCATAGTTGGCCGATGTGGGATCATAACATAAAAACACAATATATGTGTGTATTGTCCATGATTCAAAGTCATCAAAATTCTCAATACTGAGAAGTAGTGAAATACCATGTTACAAAAAGGTTAA
This sequence comes from Tanacetum coccineum, assembly GCA_026074375.1. Classification (NCBI taxonomy): domain Eukaryota; kingdom Viridiplantae; phylum Streptophyta; class Magnoliopsida; order Asterales; family Asteraceae; genus Tanacetum; species Tanacetum coccineum. The sequence continues at coordinate 48,691 of BQNB010000514.1, read as the reverse complement.
AATTCGATACTTTCAGATTAAATACAAACCTTAAATATTGAAATTTGTAGATAAATGAAGCAAAACAATTACTAACATCAATAGAGTACTCACTTGAATGAATATGATTATTTGGGTTTATAGGGAAACAAGTTCTGACCCGTTTTGTATTTTTATAGTACTGTAACAAGCGTGATTGCCCGCGCGATGCTGCGGGGGTTAATTTTTTTTTGCTGGTTTATTTTTTCGTCTCATTTTTAATTACTTTGTTTTGTTCTTATATGTGGATAATTTGTTGGCCTTTTTTCATTGTTTAAAGGTTTGTTTTGTTTTTTTTTTTTTGCTATTTGGAGGTTTTTATTATTAATATAATTATTATGAATTTGGGTAAATATGTGTTAAGCATGATACGCCTTCATTAATTGATGCAGGCGTTAAGTTTTTTTTTATTTATTTTTCTTTTGTGCGTGTTTATTTTTCCGGATCTCATGTTAATAGTTTGTTTTTAAATGGGCTACATGTGTTAGGCGTCATGTCGTGGGTAATTTTTTGATCTGAATAAATCATGTAACTTATTAATAATTTTTCCTATATTGTGCCGAACAATTTTTTTTATATTTAATTTTCGGTTTATTTTTTCCGGTCTCTTGTTTAATAGTTTGTTTTATAATGGGCTTATGTGTATTGGTCTCATGTCGCGGATATTTTTTTATCTGGAATAAATAAGTACTTTTATAATTTTTGTTTCATATTTTGTGCACGAGCAATTTTTTTTTTAAATTGCTAAGTTAAAAAAAAAAAAAACCAAAAAAAAAAATTGTCAAAATGGTGCCGAACCCAAAAAGGGAGCCCAATGGCCAGGTTACTGTATCAACAACGTCAAAACGAAGTAGTTTTTAATCATTCGCGGGGTTGTTAATTGTTTTTTCGCAAGTTGCTAGGCATTATTATTTTTATTTTTTTTATTATAGTGTGTTTTATTTTTTCAAGCCTCATTTTAATAGTTTTTTTTTTTTCTTATAGGGCTGTATGTGTGGGGCTCATGTTTAAAGGTTTTTTTTTTGCTATACGGGGTTTTTTTTAATATAATTTTATGGGAACATAGCGTTTTTTTATTGCATTTGCGTTAAAATTTTATTTTTATTTTTTTCTATTTTTTACTTGTGCGGTTTATTTTTTCGAGTTCATGTTTTAAAATGTTGTTTTTTTTTATATGGGCTTATTTGTGGGCCCACGTCGCGAGAATTTTTATCTGAATAAGTCAATATTTTTGTTTTTTTTTTCTATTTTATGCCGAGCGATTTTTTTTACATTGCCTACAAAAAAAAAAAAAAAAAAAAAAACCAAATGGGCCGGCCCAAAATGGTGCCCATTACTCACTTGAATGAATATGATGATTTGGGTTTATAGGGAAACAAGTTCTGACCCGTTTTGTATTTTATAGTACTGTAATAGAGATTGATACAGTTCAGTGGACTCGTTTCTTATGTTTTAACCGAGCCCAGATAGGCCCAGAAAAACCATTTAATTTGCGAACATCACTTTTTAACCCAAAAGGGGAGCAGAAAAACCGAAAAAACTGAATAAATCAAAAACCGAGACCGAATCGAACCGTAAACAACTGAGCTCTGAATTTTCTAAAACCGAACCGAACTACAAATTCGGTTTTCGGGTTAGATATGAGTTTGACAATCTAAACCGAAAATCGAATTTATATAGATATATATATTTTTTATATATTTTTATATATATGCCTAATATAAAAAAATATTTTTTGTGCTTGAAATAGATTTATTTTTTGCTAAATATCCATGTAATTATTTAAAAAAAAATAATAATTTGTGTAATTCGGGTCAACCCGAAAGCCGAACCAAATTCAAATTCGGTTTTCGGTTCGGTTTTCGAGTTGACAATTTTTTTTTTAACCGAACGACCCGATAAACAAACCGATCAACACCCCTACATGCCTTGGACCTCTCTGCAATATTTTGAGCCTTTTTGCCATTTGCGAACCCTAGAATGAACCTTTACTATCCGTTTTTGAACCCTTATAAATATTGTTAACCGACAATGAAATGATGACACGAACTGTCAGGAATGGACCTTAACCATATGACATACCTTGCCAGTTTAAAAAGAGTCTTAACAATTGTTTGCATCATCCACTTGCAAGGTAAGTTAAGCATCGTCATTTAACTCATAACCTAAAAGCCCTAAAGGTAAACATAAGAGAGACAAGTATTTCATTATGGTTATTTGTATACAAAAAAGCTGAAAAATATATCTTCACTTTGTAAAACTATAGTTGATTCCTTAGGCATAAACTTACGATGGGTCATGTTTTTTACATAGAAAAGGGTAAACGTATCAACATTAAAGTTGACAAAAGGCATAATTTTTTTGTTTCATTGTATGTTAGAATTTATTGATCGTATCCTACAATGTGGACTAAGAATATCCCTAGATAGCAATATACGTCAATTTCTTGGCACTGCTAGTTTGCCAACATAATAATATTTGCGTGGTACCATAGTACATAGAGAATATTTCAAAGAATTTAACAAAACATGTAAGATTCTATAATTCTTAGATCAACTCGCTACATAATGTTTGTATGCTATATAGAGTAGCCAAACTTCATTGATTCTGATGTACTTGATTCCTTTGAAATTTCCATCTTTTGGACTCTGTAGTAATTAGGGAGCTATTTATACCATTCTATCTTCTAAACGAGATCTCAATTTAAGGTACTTCTTTCCAAAGTCTAGCAAGAGACTTGAGATCTCAATTTAAGGCACTTTGTTCCAAAGTCCCGCAAGAAACTCCATCGCCGCCCTACGAACACTACTCATATATACACTTTCAGTTTTGCGGTTAAGTTTAAGCCTTGATCATGGGGCTACAGAAACTTCCAAAAATCATTCAAGCTAAGCAAGGAAAGCAAAAAGTTTTTTCACCCTTATCAGCCATTGAGACACAAAAAGGCTATTTCTCAGTTTATGTTGGTGAAAGCAGAAAGAAAAGATTCTTAGTTCCATTATCGTATCTTAACCATCCTTTGTTTCAGATCTTGTTGAGAATGTCCGAAGAGGAGTTTGGCTATGCTCATCCTATGGGAGGTCTAACTATTCCATGCAAAGAAGAGACATTCATTAAACTCACACGAGACATACTTCTAACACCATCAAATTTTGGAACATAAGATGACTTTCTTTTCTTTGTTCTTATAGACATTCAGGGGCTAGCTTTTTATTTTATGGTCAGTAATTATAAAACATAACATCTTGGAAGAAATGTACTCCGTAGTATGTAAACGAATTCACATAACGAGTTTTTCTTACATTCACATAACTCAAGGCCTTTCTGGATTTCTATAAGTTTTGAGATCCCTTACAAAATAATGACAAAAGCATATGTACTCAGAGGAGATGCATAATTACCAGCTTCAACTTTTCAAGCATATTTGAGACTGCAAACGTGGCCGGCCTCCGATCCTGAACGTATCCTCGGACGAAATATTAGAAGTTTATGATGTTATCCATCACTAAATGTTTCCAAATTACATTAAGTTACTAATACTGCAGGCTAAGAATATTACGCGCAGTCATTGTATGTCCACCTCTGATTGTGAACAGATTTATTTCACAAGACTTTTATTAATACAGATCTTATTACAACTAAAATATACATATTGCTTTATTACGAGCCAGTATTTGAGGACCCTCATGATACATATTAGTCAAGCTGTTTACATATATGGTTGTTCTACGGAATTCATACACCCAAAATGCAAGACCAGATATCATGGCCAAAGACATATACGTACTTAAATAGGTAAATATAGTCCCACATAGTTTTAGCATGCATTACATTGCTTATTTAGGAAGTAATTAATATTCATATAAAAATGATACATGTTAAAACCAGGCTTGTTTTGTGGCGCATCCGTAATTGGTGCACAACTAGTTAGGGAACACACTCTCCAAAAGAAGGAAACATCATATAGTGAAGGTGTGATATTCTTGTTGCTGATCACTTAATGTCCTACTACTTTGAATTTTATATCAGTGTCCTATTTCTATAAAAAAAAAACCTCATTCTTTTAACAAGTAAACAGATGGCACCATACTGAAAAAGTTAACAAAACGCATATCTTTTATTAATTGTATCCTAGGGTGTTGGTGTAATGTCGTACAATGGTGAAAATTCATGATGACGATTAAGAATATCCGTAGATAACAATATTGCATACACGTCAAAAATATGCAATTCAATTTCTTGGTACTTAGTTTCCAAGCATATTTAGGGTGTCATAGAGAATATTTCATAGGAATGACCAAAAGATGTAAGATTCTAGATATTTTGGATTCGCTAGGCACAAGATGTTTGTATTCTATCGACTTCATAGAAGCTGATGTACTTGATTCCTTTGAAATTTTCATCTTTGACTGTATTTAGTAAACTATTTATACCTATATGTAATAGGGATGGCTAGGTCGATGAACTGAAGTCACATGAGTAGGACACTACTGCACTAGGATTGTTATACATTCTTTATCTAACACATATGCATATATTTAGATATATTTTAGCCATAACAGACTAATAATAAAGACCAAAGTAGTTGTAAATTTAGAGCTTACTCGGTAACCAGTAGTCTTGGGTGCGGTTACGACAAATACATCGTTTTGTGCCAAGTATATGTTTCCAAAGACAAGTTTTTTTTTTTGTTCTCCGGTTTCTTTAAGCAGAAAAGACAATGACTACGAATATTTGTGATATCATACATCTACAATACTCTTGGTGGGAATTTTTATTTCCCTTTCTAGACATATATTATATTATCAACTCACATATTACTATGTATGATCCACCAATACCATCCAAATCACAACTAAATGGATCTTCATAGTTATCTCAGATCTTGTGTTATATAAGACAAGCTCGGCCTAGTTTCAGTACAATATCGAAAATGATGTACTTATCACACAGGATGGACCAAAACATGTAAATTAAAACTTGTAAGATTCTAAATCTCTTGGAGTAGCCAAACTTCATAGATCCTTATGTATTGATTCCCTTCTAGTTTTTGTGATTTGTACTATATGTTCGATTAGAGTGCTATTTATACCAATCTTTCATATAAATGAAGTCTTTAACTTAAGGTGCTTCTCTCTAAAGTACTATACATTATCAGTTTTCGGGTTAAGCTTTCACTTTGATAATAATGAGATTACAAATGCTTCCAAGAATCTTGCATGCTAAGCAAGGAAAACAAAGAATAATTTCACCCTCATCAGCCACTGAAACACCAAAGGGTTATTTCTCCATTTATGTTGGTGAAAGCACAAAGAAGAGATATTTAGTTCCACTACTGTATCTCAAGCATCCTTCATTTCAAACGTTGTTGAATCTGTCCGAAGATGAGTTTGGCTATGCTCATCCTATGGGAGGTCTAACGGTTCCGTGCAAAGAGGAGACCTTCATTGAACTCACCCGAGACATTGTTAGATATTAACAAAGGATGACCTTCTTCTAATTGTCATTGTAGATCCTTAGAAGCTTTCCATTTTATAGATAGTGATTATCCAAACCTCTTGTTAGAAAAAGATGTATGACTAATTTATAGTTTCACAAAAATCGTTGCTTTCTCGCTATCTGAAAGTATTCAATTGCATTCTGTGCATAGTGTCAAAAGTATAACCTGACCCATGTGATCTAACATCTTTTAGAAAAAATCGGTGGCTCCTAAACGTCTCCACCAATGAAATACCAGATAAAAACATCTGCAAAAGAATTTTTTAGGACAATATGGTGTATTTTGCTCTTATATTACCCAACTAGGAAACAACTAAGGACAATGCCTCTTTTTGACAACATGAGTCACATTGTATTTTTTTTCTAAACATCAAATATATGTTGTTAACCGAAAATTATGATAACAATACCAAGAGATGCTAAAATTTACAGTTTAGTACCCACAAACAAACTTCTTATATTCCAAAACAGCCGATATCAGCACAATTTTAAAAGCAGAGCCTACTAACAGTGGACAAAGAAACACATTAGCACCCAATAACTAATGCAAAAGCAACGAATAGACACCTAAAACTCCAGCAACACCAAATATGACGTAGCCTGCATGCCATATGGTTGACCCTGACGTTGACCTTTAAACATAGGGCCACATTCTAATGAATTATTGGTTACCAATACGGTTCAAATTCTTCTGTCCCTTTCTGATATATTTGCCGTGACAGCAAACCGAGCACACACATTGATGCGGTTTTTCCTACTTTTGGGTCAATAGTAGATGCAAAAACTTGGTTTTGAACTAAATAGATTGGTGCTGTAACCTTTAAAGGGCCTGTATCTCGCCTATGTAGGATCTTTGTTTCCCTTTTGATCTATATAGCTTTGATTGAGCATTTCCAAGTTCTTATGAAATTGTGAGGTGGTAGTTGATGTTAGGAGGAGACTTCGGATTGGCAAGTTCTTCAATGTGATCGTTACATCTTTTTAGGAAAATTCGGTGGCTCACTAAAGTCTCCACCACTGAAATACCAGAAAGAATTTTATATATAGCCCTAAAAAACATTTGCAAAAGATGTTTTTTATCAGCCTCAATTATTGAAAAAACAATTAAGATGAGAAAAGAAAAGAAAATACTCACCCGCAAGCTCAAGTCTTGAAAAAATATGGTGTATTTAGTCTCTTATATTTACCCCAAATAGGAAGACTGCTGAGACCATTGACTCTTTTTTGAATACATGAGTACATTTGTTCTGTTCTGAACATATATGCTGTTTACAAAAAATTATGATAACAATACCAAGAGATGCTAAAATTTTACAGTTTAGTACGTACCCACAAACAAACTTCTTATATTCCAAAACAGCATATACATGCACAATATCAAAAGCTAGGGCCCTACTAATGTTTGAAGTGTTTATTCAGTAGTCCAAGAACATAGAGATTATATTGACTTGTGATTCTGCTGATTCTAACAAAAAAAGGAAAATTTGTGAAAGATATTGTGTAACTGTCTGATGATTTTAGACAAAGAGAGGGCCACTATAAACTGTAACTTGAAACATAACTAGAACTTAAAGTAAATAATAACTCCTAGTTTAATTTGAGCATAGATCTTCATGCTTTAACTGTGATAAACTTTTTGTGAACACATCAGCAAGTTTTTCTTCAGTTCTGCGTATTTTCAGGTTCGCATCTTGTTTCTCAATCAACTTGCGTATGAAATGATGTTTGATTTCGACATGCTTAGTAAAAGTCCCATGTTAAATGGGATTCCTTGAATGAAAAAAAATATCACTAGCAGAATTGCTATCACACAAAAATGTACATTGCTCTCATACTTGTTTGTATATAAATAGTTAATGATAATTCCGCTCATATAACTTTCACGCCATTACCTACCTCTCTCTTTGCATTAATACTTTTTTTCTTTTTTTTTGAACTTGGCATCTTTTAGTTTAATAGCTTCTTGAATATTACATTTGTGCACTAGGTTGTTGTGTGGTGCATCCATATTTTTTTCTAAAATAATGGTACAGCGTAACTTGTTGAACATCAAAACACATGTCGCTCTCGCTTCCAAAAGAAACAAACACTGTATAACATGTTATATTTTTGTTGCTGGTGTAATATGTTAAATTCGTTGGACTATACATCAGAATGTCCTACTAATTTAAATGTTGATTTGTTCTAATAATATTACGTCAAAAATAATGATATATTTCTCATTCCTTCAACAAGAGAACATATAGTAATAAACAAAAGGCGTTGGGTTTTTCTTTTTTTGGTATCTTTAACTATATCCTAGAGTGTTGATATAGTATTGTACACTCGTTGTAGTGATAATTCCGCATATAAATTTCAGCATTACACTACTCTCTTTTGATTAATACTTTTTTTGTTGAACTGCTCTTTTAGTTAATACTACTTAATATTACATTTTGCAACAAGGCTTGTTGTGTGGTGCATCCATATTTTTTTCTAAAATAATGGTACAGCGTAACTTGTTGAACATCAAAACACATGTCCCTCTCGCTTCCAAAAGAAACAAACACTGTATAACATGTTATATTTTTGTTGCTGGTGTAATATGTTAAATTCGTTGGACTATACATCAGAATGTCCTACTAATTTAAATGTTGATTTGTTCTAATAATATTACGTCAAAAATAATGATATATTTCTCATTCCTTCAACAAGAGAACAGATAGTAATAAACAAAAGGCGTTGGGTTTTTCTTTTTTTGGTATCTTTAACTATATCCTAGAGTGTTGATATAGTATTGTACACTCGTTGTAGTTCATGATGACCATATGAATACCCCTTGATAGCAACATTGTATCCACATAAAAATATGTGTTTCGAATTCTTGATACTTTTAGTTTCTAATCATAAATACAGTAGCATAGAGTATTTCATAGGATTGATCAAAAGATGTAAGATTCTAAATTTCTTGGATGCGGTCGGCAGAAGATGGTTGTGTGTTATAGATTAACAAAACATCATAGAAGCTGATGTGTAGAATTCAGCTAGCACAACTTGCTGATGTGGGAAAACACTTTCTATATGAAAAAGATGTAAAGAAGATAATGCAGAAAAGTGCTACTGAATTGCTTACTTTATACAAAAAGTTTTATCGGGGCCTATATAGTGCCTTTACTATTTAGGAATCGGCTGCGAACTTCAACTGAGAGTAGTATGCTAACATGACTCTCCTAAAACTTGGCCACATGACCATCAATAACCCGCTTATACTGGTTACATTTCTTACCAATTCAAACTATCTTATTTTAACTAAATGAATAACTTAACTAAAATCAGTACTGAACACTGTAAATAAACTTATTCATGTTTAAAGCCCAACATTCTCCCCCTTAATCTTGAATCTTTCCGTGTCTGGCTCTTTCGTTCATAAATCACGTACATGGCAACGTCTCTTTCTAAGTTCCTATACTGTCTTCTCCGTCTATCGTCGAGAACTCACTTTTCCTGCCCAATGATAATCACGTATCATTCTTTCTTCTCTGTGCCTTTCATGCTCGTACTCTTCCTTGCCATATGCTGCTAGTCTCTCTTTTTACTTGATGTTCTTTCTATTCATTGTACTTGCATACATGTGTCAACCTTCCTATGCTTGCCTAACTTGCAAATAACTTGACCCACTTCTGCTGTCTTTCTTTGTGTATCTCATGTGTGATCAAATCTCTTGCCTGCTTGCTTTCTTTCCTCTTTTGTCTTGATTTTTTTAAAGAAGGTTTAATGCCCAGAAAAAGTGTACCTGTTGGTATACTGACATTGTCCTTACTTTATACAACAAACGTATGGGGCGATATATAGACTTTACATTTACTGGAAGCGTGTGGACTTCAACTAGTGAAGTAGTATGCCTACCCTATGACTCTCCTAAAAACTTGGAACACACTGACCACTCAATATACCTTTTAACTCGGTATGGTTCACATATCTTACTAATTCAAACTATCTTTATTTAAATAAATACTAATAACCTAAAGTAATGAAACTGTTAAATAACTTATTCAAGATTTAAACCCACATTCTCCCTCTTAATTTGAATCTTTCACGTGTAGGTCTCGGCACTCTTACGTTCATAATCCACGAAAACGGGTCTGCTTTCTAAGTTCCTTCGGTCTTCTCAGATCTATACGTCGGAACTCACTTTTCTGCCGTTGATCATCACGATCATTATTTCTTCTCTTTGCTTTTCTGCTTCGTCTTCCTTTCCCATGCATGTTCGTCACTTAGCTTTTCTACTTGATGTCTTTCTCATTCTTGACTACTTGATTAGCCGATTTCTTGCTTATCGATTCTTGCTAGTCGACTCTTGCTTTGCTTGTCGACTCTTGCTTTATTACGATTGTTTCTTGTTTGCTACTTGCTACAAATACGAAACTCTCTACTTGCTATGGTTGTCTTACCTGCTACTTGCTACATGTGACAACCTTCCTTGCTTGCTAACTTGCAATAACTTGCTCTTGCTTTCTTTCTTTTGATCACCAGGTGATCAACCTTGCTGCATTCGCATTCTTTACCTCCTTTATGGTCTTGCTTTTTTTTCTTTTATTTCTCATTCATTTTTTTTTTGTTACACTCTGCTTCTTCTTCCTTTTTCTTTCTCACGGCACTCTGACTTTCTTTTCTCTTCTCTTCAGGCCACCCTGACTTTCTTTCTCTTTCCTTCTGTCTTTATTGACCTAGATCAGCTTCTTTCTTCTTTCTTAGTGACTAGATCAGCTTCTTTCTTTCTTTGCAAGATATCTTGCTAATTTGTTGCTTTCTTTCTTTTTACTTCTTTCTCGTTCTTCTTGATGTGATATTTCTTGAGTTTTTGCTATGTTTCTTGCTATCTTTCTCTTAGCCTTTCTTGTGCTTTCTTTACTATTATTCTTGCTAATTTTCTGCCCTTTTCAAACTAGTTTCCTTACTACTGCTCTGTTCGTGCTGGTTAACAGGATGTGATCAAAAACTTGATGCTTGTTTTTTAACTTTTGATGCTGCTGATCACATAGACTGCAATCGTCCCGTTCTTGCACTCTCCACACATAGGGTATGAGCCCCGTGGCTTGATTCCATGTGTAGAATTCAGCCCAACCTTTTATATTATTTTTCTTTTTCAACCCCGTTAATCGATTAATCAGTCTAGCACAACTTGGATGATCGTGGGAAATCACTAGTCTATATGAAAGATGTAAGGTAGATAATGCAGAAAAGTTGCCTATGAATTGCTTATATTTATTCAACAGAGTTTGGAGCGGACTATATATAGCCTTACATTACTGCGAATCTCGTGGAATTCAACTTAGCGAGTTCAGTAGAATGGTACCCATGTCATCTCACTATAAACTTGGCACTATGACCCTCAATAACCCTTATTCTAGGCTCACATATCTTACCAATTACTTAATATCTTATTTAACTTAATACTAACTAAACTAAAGTACTGAAACTGTGAGTTATATAAATACTTTATTCACAAGATTCAAACCCAACATGATGTACTTGTATTTCCTTTGAATTTTGTCTTTTTGGAATGTGATGACTCTAACTAGTAAAACTTATCTTACTACCCATGGCTTCTTATAAGAGAATTCTCAAAATAAGGTTCTTCTTGACAAAGTCTCTAAGAAAATCACGCTCCTTACTTTTGAGATTAAGTGTTCACTTTTTTTTGGGTAAAGGGATTCTATCCCGGTAAATTATATTAGCCAAACAAACAATGAAGTACAATGGAATGTGACAGAATTTCACATTAACCACAAGCAATGCTTGAACTACCTAGGATCCAAAGTGACATGCCACTAAGGATAACAACTAATTAACCATGCATCTACTACTCAAACATAACAGACGCGGGTAATTTCCAAAGATTAGCAAAAGCTAATCCATCTTTAGATTTTCTAAAGAGAACATGAAACAGCTGTTAACGTCTAACAATCGACGAATGGTTACAATCAGAACTGTTTAGTCGTCCTCTTTTGACTTTGAATAGCCTTACAACTTCAGCTTTTCTTGCCAAATAACATATGTTGAAGCCGCAACACAAATCGCCGCAACAACTAGTTTTGAGATAACCGCCTTCGTTAGTCAGTACGCCGGATTTTTTCCATCTAATGGCAAGAAAATCAACAATAGCATCAATCGAAGGGACTACTTGCGGAATTCCAGCCAACACCTTAAGATTATCCCAAACTTGCCTCGAAAAACCACACTAAAAAAAAGGTGTTCATGCGATTCACTTTAATAATGGGCTTACACAAACTTGCAAGAATCTTGCATGCTAAGCAAGGAAATCAGAGTTTTATCACCCTCGTCAGCCACTGTAACACCAAAAGGCTATTTCTCCATTTATGTTGGTGAAAGCTACAGAAAAAAGAGATTTTTAGTTCCATTAGCATATCTTAAACAACCTTCATTTTAGATCTTTCTAAGTGTTTCTGAAGAGGAGTTTGGCTATGCTCATCCTATGGGAGGTCTAACGTTTCCGTGCAAAGAGGAAACCTTCATCGAACTCATCCGAGACATATCATTGCCAAATGTTATAAAAGAAGGATGATTTCCGAATTGTCACTGTAGTAGTCTTTTAGGAGCTTCCCCTTTCTAGTTTGTAATTATTGTATAGTAAATATTAATGTATGACTATGTCATAAGTTCACAGGACCTTAACGAATGTCTTCAATTGCATTCTTCGTATTATGTCAAAAGTATAACTTGGAAATTTCAGAAACAAATGCCTGGACCCATGTGATCAAACATTTTTTAAGGCCACATTTGTGGATACATTAGCATTGACAGCAGATAGAGCAAAGGCATCTGAACGAGCTTTTTATATATTTCTGGGCAATAGATGAAAAAAATTGGTTCCGAACTTATTGGTGATGTAATCTTCGAAAGGCTTGTATCGCATCTTTATCTACAATGTCTTTCCCTCATGTACTATCTAGTTTGATATACATCTCTTTGCCATTATAGAAAGTTATATTAGAAGAAATTTAATTACAAGTTGTAAGGACAAAAATTATTTTGATGTTATATCTCTGCAAGTACTCATATCTTTTTATTAAAGAAATATCTTTTTGTAAATAACCCTATCTACTCTTAACATACAAATGATCATATAAAGTGTATAGTGCCTATGATTTCAGTAAAATTGTCTTCTGTTCGTCGGACCGTAACACATCTGACAGAATTAGCATAGCCAAACTCCTCTTCAACGAACAACAAGGTTTAAAAACGCTGGATGTTCTAGATTTGCTAACAGAACTAAAATCTCTACATTTAGTTTTCAGCAACCTATACGTACACAAAAGATTAAGTAGTTGTGGATCCATTCAAAATCAATACTGGTATAAGTAGCTGTTTAATTAGCTAGTCAATTCCGTAAGGTAAAAATTATAAAAGGAAATGTTTCCTACTCCATATATTATATATCTATCATACAAGCATTGTGCACCAGATGATCCAATATTTCACTTTTCAAGAATCGTATGCATGTGATGTTCCAGATATAAGTTTTACTTTGTTGTGTAGTTGATTTTAAACAAAAAAGAAGGTGGCAACGAATATTTACAAAGTCGCATACATGTTATCTAATATATATTATTCTTGTGGGAATTTTTATTTCCTTCTCTGGACATATATATTATACTATGACTATGAATATATCATAGTGGTATAATCTACTATATATGATCTGCCAATAGCGTCCAAACTACAAATGATCCTAATGATGGAAGTAACAATAATTGAAAGAATCTTCATCATTCCTTGGATTTTCTCTTGTTTAAGAGAAACTCAGCCTAGTTTTAGTACAACATCGACAAAGATATGTAAAGAAATGTATGATTCGGATATCTTGAACAAGACGCCCCAAAGTGTTTGTATCCTATACAGTACCCAAATATCCTAGATCGCGATGTACTTGATTCTTTGCATTTTCTTTCTTTTTTGTTTTGTACTTTTGTGTTAATTAGAGTGTTATTGATGTAGTGTGTAAAACAGGATAACTAATTGGATCTGTTGATTCTACGAATACCCAGAAACAATTCTTCTAATTATCGTTGATTCGAGAGGAATACCGATAGTTAGGCAAATTCTTGACAAAACTGCCAAAAATGAACTTTTCATATATTTTGGAACTGAATAGCCAGATGCTTAGTACAATACTTAAATAGGAAAATGAAACTGAAACGGGCCCTAAAAGACAAACGGGCCGAAAGTTATGCCAAAAACAAAAGTTTCAAATTCTTAAAAAAACACGAAAATGTAAATAACTCCTAAAATATGATGATTCAAGGCTCGAAACTCCCGTAACCCAACTACGTTAGGTTACCACGGCGATCTCCTCGTTCCAAGCTTCGAAACGGCTGGTCTTGGGCCTGAAACGGATCATCTGAGCCCAAGTTATGACCTTTTAAAAAAAGGGCCTTTCTTCACACGATCTTGGGCTTCCAGAAATAAAATAGCCCGTTCTTCAATACTTGGGCTTGCATCATTCAACTGATGTAGTGTGTTAAACAGGATAACTAATTGGATCTGTTGATTCTACGAATACCCAGAAACAATTCTTCTAATTATCGTTGATTCGAGAGGAATACCGATAGTTAGGCAAATTCTTGACAAAACTGCCAAAAATGAACTTTTCATATATTTTGGAACTGAATAGCCAGATGCTTAGTACAATACTTAAATAGGAAAATGAAACTGAAACGGGCCCTAAAAGACAAACGGGCCGAAAGTTATGCCAAAAACAAAAGTTCCAAATTCTAAAAAAAACACGAAAATGTAAATAACTCCTAAAATATGATGATTCAAGGCTCGAAACTCCCGTAACCCAACTACGTTAGGTTACCACGGCGATCTCCTCGTTCCAAGCTTCGAAACGGCTGGTCTTAGGCCTGAAACGGATCATCTGAGCCCAAGTTATGACCTTTTAAAAAAAAGGTATTTCTTCACACGATCTTGGGCTTCCAGAAATAAAATAGCCCGTTCTTCAATACTTGGGCCTGCATCAGTTATTTATACAAATCTTTCATTTGAACGATGTATCAAATTAAGGTGCTTCTATCTATAGTATATATATATATCACAAGAAATTCACCCAGCTAGTATTCTTACACTTACGGTTTCGTAGTTAAGTTTTCACTTTGATCATGGGATTACAAAAGCTTCCAAGAATGTTGCATGCTAAGCAAGGAAAACAAAGGATTCTTTCTCCCTCATCAGCCGCCACTAGAACACCAAAAGTCTATCTTTCCATATATGTTGGTGAAAGAAAAAAGAAGAGATTTTTAGTTTCATTGGCGTATCTTAGACATCCTTCGTTTCAAGCCTTGCTAAATTTGTCACAAGATGAGTTTGGCTATGCTCATCCTGTGGGAGGTCTAACATTTTCATGCAAAGAAGAGACCTTCATTGAACTCACCCGAGACATTGTCAAATGTTAACAAAGAATGACTTTCTTCTAATTGCCCTTGTAGATTTGTAGACCTTTACAAGCTTTCTTTTTTTGTGGATAGTAATTATCGAAACTTCTTGTTAGAAATATAGTAAATATTAGTGTATGACAAATCTATAATTTCATAAAAGTCTTCTATTACATTCTTAGTATAGTGTGAAAAGTCTTCTATTGCATTCTTAGTATAGTGTGAAAAGTAAAACCTGCGGAATTTTGACAAACGTTAGTCTGACCGATGTAATCTAAGCTTTTTAAGGCACAAAAATACAATAAATTTAGGCATCGCTAAAAACATATGAAATTGAATACTTTTACGCAGCCAGTACTTTTTTATGTTTTTTTCTACACCGGCTAAGAAAATGTGGTTCACTTTATTTCGCTCTTATATTTCCAAAATGGGAAACAACTAAGCATTACCCATGAATGGTTGTATTTCGCTCTTATAACTGTTAGTCATATTTGTAATGGGCTAGGCCTGATTATTATAGTTTGTTACTATTAGGTTACTGTACATTATATATGTTCGGGATTTTATCATAATGAGAGATACACGACACTTTACAAACTTACATGGTATCAGCCATTAAGATCCTAACCCTAAACAGTTATC
Organism: Tanacetum coccineum; assembly: GCA_026074375.1. Classification (NCBI taxonomy): domain Eukaryota; kingdom Viridiplantae; phylum Streptophyta; class Magnoliopsida; order Asterales; family Asteraceae; genus Tanacetum; species Tanacetum coccineum. The sequence goes on along the minus strand of BQNB010000514.1, from coordinate 33,098 downwards.
CTCTTAAACAACCGATCCTCTTAAAACCCCTACACAGTCGATCATTTTAAACCCTTGATTCTCGGTCGATCGTGGGTATAACGTAACGTGTTAACCAGTCGACCTACGTTGTTTGTAAATTTTCGACCGTTGATATAAAGTGTTAACCAGTCGACTTACGCTACTACGGTACCGTGTTTACTTCTTGTTGCTCGTTTGTGTTTTAGTTTGATATTGGTGTTTGATCTTCGTATTAATTATTGTGCTTCTTGTGCCTGCTGTTTGAGTTTTGTTACACACAAAATAAAACCCTAAACCTACTGTTCACGTTAACATATTCCAATAATAACCAACTGTTCCATATACACACCCTAAAGCATACAAAACCCTACACTTAAACCTCCTGTTCACGTTAATAAAATTGCCGTTCAAAAAGAAAACATATTAAAACCATAATCTACTGTTGTATACTATCCGACCCTACCAAACATGACTGCTGGTGATACTGCCCCCCTGCTATTTCGCTTTCGGATAAGCTTATGACAATCACTAACCTCACAACCCGTGTTCCCGTACTATTGGATGTTGATGAGATGAATCACTCATCTTGAGTGTATTTTTTCAGAACTTGTGTAGAGGCTATAATCTCTTGAAGCACATCTTGGGTGAACCTAAACCTACGGATGGACCTCATCTAGTTATCCGACACCTCCTACCTCAGAATGGTTGACGATAGACTCCATTGTCCTTAATTGGATCTTTACGACTTTATCCAAAACCCTTTAACAAAGGCTTGTGGTTGAGAACCCTAAAACGACAAAGGAAGCTTGGGACACTCTTGAATTGATCTTCAATGACAATAAGCGATCTCGCTCTATTGCATTGAATGTGGAATTACGCCCGATGAAGCTTGGAGATTTGAGCTATGCTTACTTTCGTAAGATCGAATCCATTGCCACTATTTTATCTAGCCTCGGATTACCTATTAGCAATGATGATGTGGTTAATATTGCTCTTGATGGGTTACCGGATGAGTACCAATAGGTTTATGATATTATCATTCATCGGGATCTTTTCCTGGATCTCAAGACGGTTCGTTCCATGCTTACTACGGTGGAGATGCGTTTGAATTCGCGTGCTCATGCTACATATGTGGATTCCACTTCGTCATCACCAACGGTCTTATTGGCTAACTCCGGCACTAATGCTCGACGGTCTACTTCAACTACGGAAAAGGTACACAAACCTTGCTTCAATTTTAATAAGGGTCTGTGTCGCTTTGGTGAACATTGTAAATTCCTTCATAATTAGATTCATGGAAATACCTTCTTGTGGTCGAATAGTGCTCCCGGTTTAAAGGTTACCTCCTCACCAAATTTGACACATGATGATATCATGACCTTGCAAGGAATTTTGACAAAACTTGGGTGTAATAATAGTGCACAAGCTACTATTAACAATTTTGTGGACACTTCACATTAGAATAATTCACCCCTGGCCCTTCATACGAGCTCTAATAGCCCAAGCTCCACTTTTGCAACTTATCACAGCCCACCTGGATTTCCACCACAGGCCCAATCTAGTTACTATGCACAAGCCCAAACTGTTAATTATATACCGACCCAACTTAATCAGTTTAATTCCCAGACCCAAACTGCTAATTATATATCGGCCCACCCTAATCACTTATATCCGGGTCAGACCAACCCGTCGGGTCAGACCGGTCATCCGGTTCGGTCTAATCAGCCGGTTCTGGTAGGCAGCCGAGTCAATCGCTACATGGGGGTTCTTCAGGTCACCGGGTACATCAGCCGGGTCAGCCGGCCCCTGTGGGTTATTCGGGCCAATTTTCAGGACATGAGACGTTATTGTCGAATGCCTTTAATGTTGTGACTCTCCAGGATCCTGCTCCGAGTAACTAGAATATGGATACAGGTGCAAGATTTCACCTTAATGATTCTGTCTCTAGTCTTAGTGATGTTTTTTAATTCATGCATTTATTCATCTGTCTCGGTTGGTGGCGGTCATTCTATACCCGTTACCAACTCTGGCCATAACATTTTTCCTACACCACATTGACCTCTTCATTTAAATAACGTTCTTATTACTCCTAATATTGTCAAAATTTTAATTTTTGTTCGTCAGTTTTTTCGTGATAATTATTGTATTGTTAAATTTGACGCTTTTGGTTTTTCTGTTAAGGACTTCCTAACTCATTGGGTGTTGCTCCGCTGTGATAGAACTGGAGATCTTTACCCTGTCACGAAGCCCTCCACCATTCCTCATGCTTTTCTTGATAGTCAATATACGTGGCACCAACGACTTGGACATCCAGGAAGTGAAGTGTTACGTCGTCTTTTTTCCAGTAATTCAATTTTGTGTAATAAAGAGAAACCTCTTGTTCTTTGTCATGATTTTCAGCTTGGCAAACACATGAGGCTTTCATTCCTTAGTTCTACTACTTCTGTTAATTCTTTTTTTGACATTGTTCACTCGGACTTGTGGACTTTCCCAATACCGAGTCTTTCTGGTCTTAAATACTATCTCTTATTTTTTGATCATTATTCGCAGTATGTTTGGGTTTATCCGTTAGTTAGTAAGTATGATGTTTTGTCCAAGTTTGTATTGTTTTTTTAACTTTGTTCACACTCAATTTGAGTGTGAGATAAAGTCATTTCAGTGTGATCATGGTGATGAATTTGATAACCATGCCTTTCATCAGTTATTTGCTAATAATGGGATTCAGTTTTGCTTTTCTTGTCCATGCACCTCACAACAAAATGGAAAGTCTGACCGAACCATCAACAACCTTATTCACACATTATTATTTCAGGCTCATCTACCTCCTAACTATTGGACTGAAGCTCTTAATATGGTCATGTACTTACTGAATATTTTTGTAACACCCCCAAAAATACAACAACGCAGCGGGAATCACTTGGGTGTACTTTCATAATCACAGCGCTAGTTCAAGTGAACGACCTCTAAATGTGTGCGTTTGTAATCCAATCTCGTGGTTTTGAAATCCAAAATATAGTTGACATAATTGCTTCACCATGAAAAAACTTAAATGTAAAGTCAATGCACATTCAAATATCCATGCATATATTCACTCTGAGGAAAAAACATGCTTAAAAGTGTCAACATTAAGTGGTGTGGTCATAGGTTTCATTGTAAATATTAAATGTTAGTTCCAGTAATGTAGCTGGTCCCACTGTATCATTACAGTGTCATATAAAAAGTTTCGTGACTACTGTCTCCCTACCGTATCGTAAAATGATTGTGTGACCATTTAAATCCTTAATGTTTTCCAAAATGTAGCTATGATTTTAGAATTCAATTAGCTGTAAAATATGCAAGGACATTTCTATCCCCAAATAGTCCCAAAAATGTAAGTTCAAAGTTGATCACAAATATCCAAAGTATGTATTGCCACTTTATTCAAGTGTGTATAAAACCATGATTACCATTACTCTAAGTTCATGAACTGTGGACGTTTTAGAACTTTGTATGCATGCCATTTTTTCAAGGACAGTATGAGTGTACCATCGCAGGTGTTCCCTCAAGAACACCCGGGCATTACTGAAAGATAATCTGTTACCACTTCATGGGTGTTCCCTCGAGAACAACGAAGTGTGAATGATAAGTTCACCCGTTAACCGGTGTCCCTCCAGACACCGGGCTATAATAAAAGAATATGTTCTCCCCGTTACCGGTGTCACTCCAAGGACACTGGGCAATAATATGTTTATGTGATTGTTGGCCCCGAGGCGCCAAAATCCAATCGTAATCGACAGGGTATACGTTCGTTCCCAGGTGGATGCTAGTCACCGAACGGGATTGTCAATCCCAAATAGATCTATTCTTTTAAACATTCGCGTCACCCTCCAGTGGATTTACAGTTCGCATGCAACCTAAGCTAATCCGTAATTCATAAAAAGTCTCGTATGGTTTCCGGTTCAAAATAGTAAACAATGTATTGTATCTCCTCGCGAGAAATTTAAATGGAGTAGTAAACCAAAACCGGTAATCAACATGTAATTGCGTTTGTAAACATGTATGCATGGAAAGTTGAAAAAATGAGCAAGTAAGAGTTTAAATCAAAACACGTAATTGAATTTGTAAAACGCATGTTTCTCACCCCAAATATAGTAAAAACATGTAAAACGTGGGGCTATGAACTCACCTTGATGTTGAAGAACGATTGATAGGTAGGCATCTAGTATGCACAACACGAACGAAAGACGAAGCGGCTCGAACGAGAAGCTGCAACTAATCTTAACTGCTAAGTCCCACCAGCTAAGATCATAACTTAGGTTTCTGATGATAGTCACCACAACACGTCACGTTGAATAAAGATTTAGATTTAATGTTGTAATGGTTTGGTGGTTGGTTAAATAAATAAATTTAAAATATATGCAAAGTGTGTAATATATATTCTTTATATATTACATATGAAAATAACCCTTATATAATTCCTACCGTGAATTATATAACAAAGACAGTCAATTCAAATATTAATGAAAAGTATATAATACCTTGCAGGTATTATATCATAAGTGTGGGTAAATAATAAATTTACCAGTTAGTTTGACCCTACTAAAAAGACTTTGAATAAAAGTATACCCATGTCTTAATGTTATGAATCAACAAACCATGTTTGTAAAGTTTATAACCATTATAAAATATAAAATAATATTTTATAAATTATCTTTCGTTTCTTCGACGGGTCGTGTCTAAAATAGTTCGTCTCATTGTAAAAGTATAGTTTTCGTTCGTTTATCTGGTTACTGCTATTATACAATTTAATATATTATTGTTTCTAGCCTTTTTATCGGTTTTTGAAATAATAGAAACTCTAGTAAAACATTACTAAGTATAAAACTTCTATAAATTTCGCCATGACATTTCCATTTATAAATCGTTTTCCATATTTATAAAGTCTAACGTTTTTCCCACTTAATCAATGAAATCAATATTGCAAACCCCCACGTGTTTTAAATATATAAACATATATATTTATATCAACCGAACATAATAATAAAGTATTCTACATTTATATTTAACCTTGTTAAACCACTTAAGTATATACATATATCCAGTTTCATGTTTATTAAGCTTTAAGTTGTATTTATTCACCGTTTATCATGAAACAAACGTACCCTTTTTATTGTTTCGCTAACCCAAACACACTCCTTGTGTGTTCCTATCCAAACCAAACATACCCCTTGCTGTGCCCGCTGTCCCAAACGCCCCTTTTGTCATATTTACACAGCCAAACGCACCCCTTGTGGGTGGGCTGTTAAGCCAAACGCACCCTTGTGCGTGGTTTCATTAAACAAACGCACCCCCTTTGATGGAAGTACAAGCCAAACGCAGCCCTTGCTGCGGGTGTGAAAGCCAAACGCACCCCTGTTGGGCTGCCATAATACCAAACGCACCTTAACTGGTGCCAAACCCACAACCAAACACCCCTTGGTGCTATACAACTACCAAACACACCCATATACGGCTGACCCAAAAACCAAACAGTCCCTAGTTATTTTTCTATCAAACCAAATAGTCCCCCCCCGGCTGTCCCGGCTATAAACCCACACCAAACGATACCAAACCAAACCCTCGGCTGTCCCCAGCTGTTGACAGCCAACCCGACACCCCCATGGTGGCGGTAGTCCACCGAAACAACACCCCTTGTCGGCTTGAGACTCAACCCGACGCACCCTTGTGGTGGGTTGACTGCCACCCAAACGCAACCCTCGTCGAGGGTTAACCCAAGCCAAACGCAGCCCCCCTCCCCTGCTGCCATAAAACAAAACGCACCCTATTGAGGTGTTAAACCCTAACGAACCCTAGTGCTGTTTTACAGCAACCAAACGAACCTAATGTGTTTTTCACAAGCACAAACACCCCTGTCTGTTTGTTAAACCCACCCAAACTTCGCGCACTACTTCGTTTCTATAAACTAAACCAAACGCAGCCTCTTGCTGGTTCAATAAACCCAACGCACCCTTTGGGTGTAATATGACCGAACCAACCACACCCTCGGCAGTTTCTCAGCTGACCCAAACACCCTTGGGTGTTATAACAAAAAAAACAAACGCACCCTACTGTGCGAATATTAAAACAAAACGCACCCTTGGGGTGCTTATATGATGATGATGATGGAGGTGGGGTGGCGTGCGTCGGTGGTATGGTGATGGTGGCAGCGGCTGCTGCCGCGGCTGATGGTGGAGGGGTGGTCGACGACGGCGCGTGGAGGCACGTGGGAGAGTGGATCGGATAGATCCGGTTATGGGGAGGATTTTTGGTGTTGGCCGGAAAAGCTCGCCGGAAAACTTTTCCGGCGGCTGTGGTGGTGGTCGCCGGCGGTGGAGGTGAGGTGGCCGGATTATTTGGGGAGAGAGAGAGAGACTAGGTGTGTGTATGTATATATGAAAGAGTGGAAATGAAATTTATAAATTATAATTTGTATATATATATATAAAAATTGGAAAGTGACAAGTTGAAATAGTCCAGGGTTTGTTTTGTAACTTTTTAGTATAGTTTTTGATAGAAGCGGTTCGGGACTCATTTGAGCGACTTAACGGATGATTCAACGCACGAAACTTACGCCATTGTTTTTCGAATCATTTTTCTGATAAAAATGAGTATTTACTTGATAATGTTTCATAAATATTTTATAACATTTAATAAAATATCTGTTATTCATTTTGTGAACCGGTTTCGCCTTGTCCGAAATAAAATTGGATTTCAACTCGAGTATTCGCGTTATCCACAACGCTTTTAATTAAAAATGATGACTAATTTATTTAATATTTTTATTAAATAAATACTGATAATTAAATAAATACTGTGTGTCCGCGTTGTATATTGTTCGAAAAATGTTTGCGGTGCTGTTTTAGCCCTTTTCGGCTCGTTTCCAGGTCTCGGGCAAAACTGAAAAGTTGTCAGGAATATCGTTCCACATCAATTTGCTTTAGAGTCCGAGTCGTGAAAACGTGATTTAGATGGTCGTTCTTATAAGTCAAGCCAGACCCTAAAAGTCAAAGGGTAAAATCGTCATTCGAAATTTCGAAAATTCTCGGATGTTACAGTACCTACCCCTTAAAGAAATCTCGTCCCGAGATTAAATTTGTGTTATCCGATTGTGTGACCAAGGAAAGACTTAAGGTTTAATAACTCGTTCTAAACAAGACGCTGATAACTTTATTCAGCAATATCTGGTGTTTCGACACCTCTTAATATACATAAATTTCGGCTAGGTTGACCAGGATATCCAATCCATTAGAATATGTATCTTAGGGAATACATCGTTTTCAAGGTTTATATATTGGTAATAAAGCTTTTATGAAAAGAAAGCTCGTAATAGTGAATCACCTCAAGGGAGAAAGTGTAGTTGCGTGGTTATGTCTATATAAAGTTATAATTGTCTTAAGGCAGAGTCTCGTTTCTGCTATTTGTAATGTTCGATCATTAATAACGGATGAGGCTAAAGGATGTAAGTATCCAATTTACTTGGCAGTACTAGGATGTATCGCGGCCTAAGTCTTCCTACTAGTGGCCCGAAATGAATGGTCTGCTTATATGTTTCGTCGATAGGTGTTTATCTCGTTTAAGGGGAGTTGCATAACCTATTGGATAAGGTTGTACCAGCTGGGACCGCTCCGGGACCCAACAACAACAACCATAACGACAATAACCATAACAAATGGTGATGGAATGCAGAGATTTGAGGGACATTTCGAGGAAACAATATTCCAAATAAAGTTCAATACTGGAGGAGCTCGCGAGAGGATGCTTGATGCGATAGATGGCGGATTATAGTACTCAGTCGTTAGTTCGATGAATCAGCTCAATTAGCTCAAGTGTGTAACAAGCCTGTTAGTTCCATGAATAGTTCGTGATCGCGAGGATTAGCAACAACAAAAGTAATAACTTAAAAATGTGATAAGGTAGATCCAAGTGAGGCCTTAAGATTCTGCTGAGTGGCAAGACACGATTGTGTCTCTAGACCCTTTTAACAGATTCTGATGATTATCGATTTCAGGTTCATACTCGTGGCAATCGGATTCCATTAAGCACACTCATTTATAATTTCTTATTTACATATAAGAAGCTGTCCAAATTCTTATGGTAAGTAAGAAATGATAATAACTTATGGCTGTCGTTCGGTGATTTATAATTTATTTATTTAAATGAAGTAGGCGTTCCAATCCTTTTAATAAACTAGATTATAAATCACCTACTAATAATTCCCGGATGCAATACGCGTACTCTCATAACCTTTAAGGTGGTTGACATGACGATGCATGTGTTCTAATGAGTATGGGACGAGTGTTTAAAACTCGTCTTCGGAGACTGGGAGTAAAACTATCAGGCGAGATCAACATAGAGTTCAAGATAGTTAATGAGTACTCGGTTAGAGTAAATACGATGAAGGTCCTTTAAATGGTTAAAACATAGCAATTATCGTAATCATTCCTCCTATTACAAGTCCGCCATACAAGACTTGATAATAGCAGAATTCACACATAAATCCATGTGTAAACAGATGTGAGGGTTTTGTTTGCATAACAATTATCATATCAATCCTTATATTACAAGTTCGCCCTTACAAGGACTTGGTATTTACTTATGAATTTCATACATTAATTCCATGTAACAGAACTGTGATGGTTTTGCTTATAAGCAATTATCTATCAATCCTTTATTACAAGTCCCGCCCATTTACAAGACTTTGTATTACTTAGATTTACATAATGCCATGTAAACAAACATTATTAACGGTCTCCGTGTAGACAATATAGTATACTGCTATGACAGAAAAATAATATCCTTAGAGGACCAATTGTTTAACTTTCAATGTCTGAGAACGAAAATGAGACCATTGATACAACGCACAATGTCTAAGAAGTTTAAGAATGAGACCAATTGTATAACTCACAATGTATGAGGTATAATTGAGGACATTGTGCAATAACAATGTCTAAGAAATGCTTTTCTGGGTATTTATATAAATAACTAACTTCTATAAATCAACGTTGGATTGTACGCAAAAGATGTAAGCATTTTTATTACAATATATGTATGTCACGTAAGCATTAATCAAGCACGTAATGTAAGACATAAGCATAGTAGGTGTATGCACTTTGAAAATGTTTGATGTGATGCAATGTTTGTGAAAACGACTATAGTTAAGGGTAAAATATGCAAACCTATGTTCTCTTGCCAGTGCTTGATTACCAATCTGTAACCCCCCAAAAATACAACAACGCAGCGGAATACCATTGGGTGCTACTTCATAATACACTACGCGTAGATTCGAAAGGAACGACCTCTAAAAAATGTGTCGTTTGTAAAACATCTCGTTGGTTTTATGAAATCCAAAAAATAGTTGTCCAATAATTGACATCACATGAAAAAATTTAAATGTAAAGACTCCATGCCACATCAAATAATCCAAGCATCTAATGCACCTGAGAATAAACAATGCTTAAAAGTGTCAACATTAAAGTTGGTGAGTTCATAGGTTTCCTGTAATATAAACGTTAGTTCTAGTAAAAGTATCTGCCCACTTGTATTATTAAGTGTCATATAAAAAGTTTAGTTCTAGTGGACGACTGTCTCACCTACAGTATCGTAAATGATTGTTGTGGACCTATTTAAATACTTACCTGTCTTTCCAAAATGTACGCATGATTTTTAGAAATCAATTAGCTGTAAAATATGCAAGACCATTTCTATCCCCAAATAGTCCCAAAATGTAAGTATCAAAGTTGGATCACAAATATCCAAAATATGTATTGCCACTTTATTCAAGTGTGTATAAAACCATGATTACCATTACTCTAAGTTCATGAACTGTGACGTAGACTGGTATGTATGCCACTTTATTCAAGGCACAGTAAGAGTGTACCCATCGCAGGTGTTCCCTCCAAGAACACCCGGGCATTAATGAAAGATGATATGTACCCATCATGGGTGTTCCCTCCGAGAACACCCGGGCAGTAGTGAAAGAATATGTTCCCCCCGTTACCGGTGCCCCCTCAAAGGACACCCGGGCAATAATAAAAGAATATGTTTCCCCCGTTACCGGCGTCCCCTCCAAGGACACCCGGGCAAATGTGTATATGTGATTGTTGGCCCCCTTAGGCGCCATCCTATCATAATCCGACCTGGTTATACGTGTCGTTTCACGGGGATTAGTCTAGTCACCGATGGGGATTGTCATTTCCAACTAGGATCTTATCTTATAACATTCGCGCTCACCCTCCAAGTGATTTACAGTTCATGCAACCTAAGCTAATCCGTAATCATAAAAGTATAGTATGCGTTTACGTTCAAAAAGTAAACCAAGTATTGTATCTCCTCGCGAGATATTTAAATGAGTAAGTAAACCAAACAGGTAATCAACCATGTAAATGCGTTTGTAAACATGTATGCAGACAAGTTGAAAATGAGCACGTAACGAGTTTAAATCAAACACGTAATTGAATTTGTAACAAGCATGTTCTCACCCCAAAATATATGTAAAACATGTAAAACGTGGGGCTATGAACTCACCTTGATGTTGAAGAACGATTGATAGGTAGGCATCTAGTATGCACAACACGAACGAAAGACGAAGCGGCTCGAACGAGAAGCTGCAACTAATCTTAACTGCTAAGTCCCACCAGCCTAAGATAATAAACTTAGGTTTCCCGATGAATAGTCACCTCAACACGTCACGTTGAATAAAGGTTCAGATTTAATGTTGTAATGGTTTGGTGGTTGGTTAAATAAATAAATTTAAAATATATGCAAAGTGTGTAATATATATTCTTTATATATTACATATGAAAATAACCCTTATATAATTCCTACCGTGAATTATATAACAAAGACAGTCAATTCATTTTTTTTTTGTTTTCTTATTTTTTTTTTTTTTTTTCTTTTTTTTTTTTTTTTAAATAATATTGAAAAGTATATAATACCGTGCAGGTATTATATCATAAGTGTGGGTAAATAAATTTAAACCAAGTTGTTTGACCCTGACTAAAAAGACTTTGAATAAAAGTACACCATGTCTTAATGTTATGATTCAACCAAACAATGTTTGTAAAGTTATACCATTATAAAATATAAAATAATATTTTATAAATTATCTTTCGTTTCTCGAGGTGTTGTGTTCTAAAATAGTTGTTCATTGAAAAGTATTTGTTTTCGTTCGTTTTTCTGTTATGTATAATACAATTTATAGTATTTAGTCTTTTTATTGTTTCTTGAATAATCTAAACGCTAGTAAATACATTTACTTAAGTATAAAAACTTCTATAAATTTCGCCATGACATTTCATTTATACATCGTTTTCCATATTTATAAAGTCTAACGTTTTTCCACTTAATCAATGAAATTCATATTGCAAACCCCACGTTGTTTTTAATATATAAATATATATTTATATCAATCCGTACATAATAAACTAATTATTACATTTAGTTTAACCATTTTAAACTCACCAATATAAAAAAAAAGTATATATACAATATATCCAGTTTCATGTTTATTAAACGCTTTAAGTTGTATGTATACGTTATCATGATCCAAACGTACCCTTTTTATTGTTTCGTAACCCAAACACACTCCTTGTGTGTTCCGATCCAAACCAAACTACCCCCTGCTGTTCCGCGCTGTCCAAAAACGCCCCTTTTTGTCATATGTACACAGCATCCAAAACGCACCCCTTGTGGGTGGGCTAGTTAAGCCAAACGCACCTTGTGCTTGGTTTCATTAATCAAACGCAACCCTTTGGTGGAGTACAAGCCAAAACGCAGCCCTTGCTGCGGGGTGAAAGCCAAACGCACCCCTGTTGGGCTGCCATAATACCAAACGCACCTTAACTGGTGCCAAACCCACAACCAAACACCCCTTGGTGCTATACAACTACCAAACACACCCATATACGGCTGACCCGAAAACCAAACAGTCCTTAGTTATTTTTCTATCAAAATCAACCAGTCCCCCCCCCCCCTCCCGGCTTTGTGTCCCGATATAAACCCACACCAAAACGATAAAACCAAAAACCCTCGGCTGTCCCAGCTGTTGACAGCCAACCCTGGACTCCCCATGGTGGCGGGTAGTCCACCGAAAAACATCCCTTGTCGGCTTGAGGGACTCAACCGACGAACCCTTGTGGTGGGTTGACTGCACCAATCGCAACCCTCGTGAGGGTTAACCCAAGCCAAACGCAGAGCCCCCTCCCCTTGCTGCCCATAAAACAAAAGAACCCTATTGAGGAGTACAACCACAAACGAACCTAGTGCAGTTTTTCAGCAACCCAAACGCACCTAATGCATGTTTTCACTAGCCAACAAAACCTCGTCTGTTTTTACAACCACGCGCACCTCTTCGTTTCTTTTAAACTTAAACCAAACGCAAGCTCTTTGCTGGTTCAATAAACCCAAACGCACCTTTGGGTGTCATAATGACGAAACCAACCACACCCTCGTCAGTTTCTCTGTGACCCAAACTCCCTTGGGTGTTATAACAAAAAAATACAAACGCACCTATTGTGACTAATATTAAACAAAAGCACCCTTGGGGTGCTTATATGATGATGATGATGATGGAGGTGGGGTGGCGTGCGTCGGTGGTATGGTGATGGTGGCAGCGGCTGCTGCCGCGGCTGATGGTGGAGAGGTGGTCGACGACGGCGCGTGGAGGCACGTGGGAGAGTGGATCGGATAGATCCGGTTATGGGGAGGATTTTTGGTGTTGGCCGGAAAAGCTCGCCGGAAACTTTTCCGGCGGCTGTGATGGTGGTCCGCGGCGGGGTGGAGGTGAGGTGGCCGGATTATTTGGGGAGTGAGAGTGAGAGATAGGTGTGTGTATCGTATATTGAAAAGAGTGGAAATGATATTTATAATTTATATTTGTATTTATTATATACTATATATATATATATATATATTATATATATATTTATATATATAAATTGGGAGTGACATAGTTGGAAATAGTCAGGGTTTGTTTGTAACTTTTTAGTATTAGTTTTTGATTGAAGCGGTTCGGGACTCATTTGAGCGACTTAACGGATGATTCAACGCACGAAACTTACGCCATTGTTTTTCTAATCATTTTTCTGATAAAAATGAGTATTTACTTGATAATGTTTCATAAATATTTTATAACATTTAATAAAATATCTGTTATTCATTTTGTGAACCGGTTTCGCCTTGTCCGAAATAAAATTGGATTTCAACTCAGGTATTCGCGTTATCCACAAAACGCTTTTAATAAAATGATGACTAATTTATTTAATATTTTTATTAAATCACTACTGATAATTTAAATATGTTCACACTCAATTTGAGTGTGAGATAAAGTCATTTCAGTGTGATCATGGTGATGAATTTGATAACCATGCCTTTCATCAGTTATTTGCTAATAATGGGATTCAGTTTTGCTTTTCTTGTCCATGCACCTCACAACAAAATGGAAAGTCTGACCGAACCATCAACAACCTTATTCACACATTATTATTTCAGGCTCATCTACCTCCTAACTATTGGACTGAAGCTCTTAATATGGTCATTTACTTACTGAATATTTTACCCTCATGCGCCATTGACAATGACATACATTTTACCCATCTTTTTGGAACCACACCCGACTATAGTATTTTACGTACTTTTGGGTGTCTTTATTACCCTCACCTTGATACAACTCACAAACTTGAACCCCGCGCTACACCGTCTATATTTTTGGGACATGCCACCAATCACCGTGGATATCGTTGCCTTGACCTCAACACAAATAAAATTATCATTTCCCGTCATGTTACGTTTGATGAAAAAAAAATTCTGTTTGGCTCAATGACACCCACCTCGAGTCCCTCCTATGATTTTTTTGCATTACTTGTTTAATATCATCACTAGCATTATTAGATCATCACCCACCAATCATACACAAATTGCTCCAACAACCATCCCGTCAACATGCCTATCTAGTGAGCCCATTAATACCGAGCACTCCATTGATAACCATGTGCCATCTTCATCTAATAATACCGAACCTGTAACCCAACAACCTTCACACGATACTGATCCACCTCAATCAAATGATACTGACCCACCTCAAATAAATGATACTGACCCAACTACTGATTCATTTAATATTTCCATTTCCGTTTTCAATATTTTGTCCACAGAAAATGCTAACCCGAACCCGGATACGCTTTTGTGTCAGGACTAATCGTCTCACTCAGCGTCTTAATCTTTATGTGTCTTCTATCTCACCTTTACCTAAATCATATAGCACTGCGTTTAATGAACCAAATTGGCAAAATGCTATGTCTGATGAATATAATGCACTTATTAAAAATAACACTTGGACTCTTGTGCCTCGACCCACGGATGCTAATATTGTTTGTTGTATGTGGTTGTTTCACCATAAGTATTTAGCATGACACTCTTAGTCGCTACAAGGCTGGTCTTGTAGCGAATGGCAGTACACATGTAGAGGGTATTGATGTAGATGGGACTTTTAGCCTCGTTGTTAAATAGGGAACTATTAGGACCGTTCTTAGTTTGTCTACTTCTTGCCATTGGTCGGTTCATCAGCTTGATGTCAAGAATGCCTTTTTGCATGGTGATCTATCTAAGACTGTTTATATGTATCATCCTCTTGGGTTTTGGGATTCTGGACATCATGATTATGTTTGTTTATTGCAGAGGTCTCTTTATGGCCTTAAGCAACCCCTTAGGCTTGGTTTCAGCGTTTTGCTACTTATATTACTCGCGTTGGGTTTAGTCATAGTTGCTGTGACTCGTCATTATTTATATACAGACAGGGGACTGCCACTGCTTATTTGCTACTATATGTTGATGATATTATTCTCACTACTTCATCTAAGACTTTGTTACAACAGATTATTGCTTCTTTACATCAGGAGTTTTGTATGATAGATTTGGGGTCTCTTAATTACTTTCTAAGTAGTTCTGTTACGCGTGACACTTCGAGGATGTTTTTATCTCAGCGAACATATGCTACTGAGATTCTTGAGCAATATCATGTGGTTAATTGTAACTCTAGTCGGACTCCTGGTTATACTGAGTCTAAACTTGGTGATGATGGTGATCTGGTCTCTTATCTGACGTTGTATAGGAGTCTTGCGGGCTCTCTTCAGTATCTTACTTTTACTCACCCTAATATTTCTTATGCAATGCAGCAGGTTTGTTTTCATATGCATGGACCTTGGGAGCCTCATTTCTCGGCTCTTAAACGGATCTTGAGGTATGTTCGAGGTACTTTAGACTATGGGTTACACTTGTTTTCATCTTCTAAAACATCATTGGTTGCTTATTTATATACGGATTGGGCTGGTTGTCCTACTACTCGGAGATCGACTTCAGGATATTGTGTATTTCTTGGCAACAACTTACTCTCCTGGTCCTCTAAGCGTCAACCGACGCTTTCTTGTTCTAGTGCAGAGGTAGAGTATTGTGTTGTTGCCAATGCTCTTGCTGAGACCTGTTGGTTGCAGAATTTACTACGTGAGTTACATACACCTTTGTCTTCCGCTACTCTTGTTTACTGTGATAATGTCACTGCTGTCTTTTTATCTTCTAATCCGGTTCAACATCAACGTACGAAGCACATTGAGATCGATATTCATTTTGTCCGAGATTTGGTTGCTGCTGGTCAGGTTCGAGTTCTACATGTTCTGTCTCGTTATCAATATGCTGACATATTTACTAAAGGATTGCCTTCGGCCTTGTTTAAGGAGTTTTGTACCAGTTTGAGTGTTCGGTGTCCTCCCAATCCAACTGCGGGGGAGTATTAGTCATATTTGTAATGGGCTAGGCTCTGATTATTATAGTTTGTTACTAGTAGGTTAATGTACATTATATATGTTTGGGATTTTATCATAATGAGAGATACACAACACTTTACAAACTTTCAATAATATGGCTCAGCCAATTATATTAATAGTAGCAAGATGCTAAATTTACAATTTAGTTCACAATTAAACTTCTAATCTCCTAAAACATGATTGAAATATCATTGAAACATACAAATTAACTGTGAAATTGACACTGAGAGGAGACAATACTTTGGAGAGAAGCTCGTGAGTAGTTGCGTATTCACTCAAAACCAATATCCCTTTAATAGCCCTTTAGTTGGCAAAACAATAAAAGTTATAAGGAACTGAAGTACGTGAAGAAGGTCTATGGATTTTTACTACTCTATATCATACAAGCATATCTCACTGTGCATCAAAAGATCCAAGATTTTAAGAATCCTATGCATGTGATCCTTCCAAAGACGAGTTTTTTTGTTCTCCAGTTTCTTTAAGCAGAAAAGACAATGACTATGAATATTTGTGAAATCATACATGTTATCGATTTACAATATTCTTGGTGGGAATTTTTATTTCCCTTTCTAGACATATATTATATTATGAACGCACATATTACTATGTATGATCCACCAATACCATCCAAATCACAACTAAATGGATCTTAATAGTTATCTCAGATCTTGTGTTATATAAGACAAGCTCGGCCTAGTTTCAGTACAATATCAAAAATGATGTACTTATCACACATGATGGACCAAAACATGTAAATTAAAAATTGCAAGATTCTAAATCTCTTGGAGTAGCCAAACTTCATAGATCCTTATGTATTGATTCCCTTCTAGTTTTTGTGATTTGTACTATATGTTCGATTAGAGTGCTATTTATACCAATCTTTCATGTAAATGAAGTCTCAACTTAAGGTGCTTCTCTCTAAAGTATTATACATTATCGGTTTTAAGGTTAAGCTTTCACTTTGATAATAATGGGATTACAAATGCTTCCAAGAATCTTGCATGCTAAGCAAGGAAAACAAAGAATAATTTCACCCTCATCTGCCACTGAAACACCAAAAGGTTATTTCTCCATTTATGTTGGTGAAAGCACAAAGAAGAGATATTTAGTTCCACTAGTGTATCTCAAGCATCCTTCATTTCAAACATTGCTGAATCTGTCTGAAGATGAATTTGGCTATGCTCATCCTATGGGAGGTCTAACGGTTCCGTGCAAAGAGGAGACCTTCATTGAACTTACCCGAGACATTGTTAAATATTAACAAAGGATGACTTTCTTCTAATTGTCATTGTAGATCTTTAGAGGCTATCCGTTTCATAGATAGTGATTATCCAAACCTCTTGTTAAAAATATAGTAAATATGATGTATGACTCATTTATAGTTTCACAAAATCATTGCTTTCTCGCTATATGAAAGTCTTCAATTGCATTATGTGCATAGTGTCAAATGTATAACCTGCGGAATTTCACAACAATTAACTTGACCCATGTGATCTAACATCTTTTAGGACAAATCGGTGGCTCCTAAACGTCTCCACCAATGAAATACCAGAAATTTATCTATTGCTAAAAACATTTGCAAAAGAGTTTTTTATCAGCCATTAATGAAAAAACAAAAGAGAAAAAAGAAAAGAAACTACTCCACCTGCAGCTAGAAAAAATATGGTGTATTTCGCTCTTATATTACCCAACTAGGAAACTGCTACGACCATTGACTCTTTTTGACAACATGAGGTCACATTGTATTTTTCTGAACATATATGCTGTTTACAAAAAATTATGATAACAATACCAAGAGATGCTAAAATTTTACAGTTTAGTACGTATCCACAAACAAACTTCTTATATTCCAAAACAGCATATACATGCACAATATCAAAAGCAGCGCCTACTAACTGTTTGAGTGTATATCAGAGCTAAGAACAATAGAGATATAATGACAATGTGATTCTGCTGATCTAACAAAGAAGGAATATGTGAAAGATATTGCTGTAACTGTCTGATGATTATTAGATCAAAGAAGGGCCTATAAACTGTAACTTGAAACATAACTAGAACTTAAAGTAAATAATAACTCCTAGTTTAATTTGAGCATAGATCTTCATGCTTTAACTGTGATAAACTTTTTGTGAACACATCAGCAAGTTTTTCTTCAGTTCTGCGTATTTTCAGGTTCGCATCTTGTTTCTCAATCAACTTGCGTATGAAATGATGTTTGATTTCGACATGCTTAGTCCGACCATGATAAACGGGATTCCTTGAAAG
>BQNB010000514.1:0-10000 GCA_026074375.1 Tanacetum coccineum | reverse complement strand
TTTGTAAATATCCCTATTCACTCTTAACATATTGATGAGGTATAGTCTCTCCCGGAACATCCGAAGAATAAATCTGGCTTAAAATGCTTCTGCCAAACTAAAACGGGCTGAACTAAACAAACGCTCCGGAGATGCTGACTTGTCAAAGGACAAGTGGAGTCACCACCAGAATTCCGAAGAAGCTGGTATGTCGAAGGACATATCAGGTCCGGAGTTATTAGCTCCATCCTAGCGCAGCGACACCTAAGAAACAGTCCGACAAAAGGTACAGTCCTTATGAAGGACCACTGTCCTTGGAATGACACGCAACCGACAAGTTGTACCAAGAGAGAGCCTCACGGTTATGTCTTGTAGTGAATCCCAAATAATATAAAGAGAGGGCTCATTTCCCCAAGACCGGACACACAACACCTACTCCGGTCCATACTTTATATTCTCCGCATTTATCTTATACCACCATAATTACTCTTATGCCAGAGTTGGTCTCGGATTCACACCCCGGGGCGAGCTAACGGTGCTCTTTCTTACTTTCAGCTAGGAGACGAAGGACCAAGCTCCGGAGGAACCAAGCTGAACTTGACATTTATTATCGCTGAGGTCACTTTTACCAAGCACAAGCAGCCTACATAAATTTACCTCAACATTTGACGCCATCCCTGGGACCCGGCATCCCAATCTACCCAAAAGAAGAAAAACAAAAAAAGGCATGGTTGACTCGCAACCTATGGAGGAGGAATTTTAGGGCATGGCGATAAGGGACGTAGGAACGGAAACCCATAAGGGGCCCACCGAACCAGTCTCATAAATACATAAAATCCCCTTTCCTTCTCCGGCCTTCATAAAAGAAAACATTGATGTATTAAGAACCATGATCAAAGAACATGACCAGTAAGCCAAGATGAAAACCACACCAAGAAATCTTGCCTATGCCGATTCCGACAAGGAAGCTCCGGTCAGGTCACTGGCCAAAGGGTTTTCTGATCGATTCTCTCTCGAATCCTCCGGCACATCTGACACCCATAGACAAACTCGCTCTACTAATAAAATTCAGAAGACCCCCTCCAAGAACAAAGAGCCGACACATTTAAGAAGGTCAAGAAGGCTGGAGGACCGAAGCACCACCAAGGAGAAACCAAGAAAGGAAAGGTCCAAATCCAGAGGAAAAAGGTCCAGACGCCAAGAGATAAGCTCAGACTCCGAACATGAGGAAGGTTCGGAAGACGCTTATGAGGACCTGAATTCACCCTATAAAAGGCCCAAACCCACTCTTTTTACCCACAGAATCACTCGTTTCAAATATCATAGGAGGTCAAAACTCCTTCGGAACATCAGAGTATACGAAGGAAACAAGGATCCAGAGGATCACTTAGGTATCTTCTCGGCGGCGGCTCTGAGCAAGAGTATGGCGATGCTAGTTTGGTGCAAATGTTTCGCCAAACCCTAGGGGGGAGCGACACGAAACTGGTTATGACGAACTGGACCCTAAAGTTGTGGATAGTTAAAGCCAGGAAATTCTTTAGAAGAATTTATCACAACAAAAAGATATGCTAATACGACCCAATTGAAGATTCACAACGCATCAAGAGGAGGCAGAATGAAGGCTTACAAGCTTTCATAGACCGGTTCATGTCTGAAAGTTTACACATAAAGGGGGTTCCTTCGGTCTTATGCATTCAGCTTTATGAAGGTCATGGTCACAGGAACTCGCAAAGATGCTTAATGACAAGATACCCAAACAGTTGGACAAAATGTTCGAAGAGTCATGGCTTGGGAGTGGGAGAAGTGGTCGCTGGGTCAGCGAATTTGGTTCTTTCGTCTTCTCAAGGGGACAAAGGGTACGTTCGTCCAGCATGGTCCGGAGTGCCCGAAAAAGCCAGAAATAGGGGCGGCCCAAGAGAAGCACGAAGGAATATGGGAGTATACACTCCTTATCCCAGAACAGATACTTTCACCCCGCTTACCAAGACTCCAAAAGAGATCCTCGCCATGGAAAGTGTAAGCTTCCCAGAACCACCGCCTTTGATCGGAACTCTCAAAAAGCAAAACTTGAATAAATTTTGTGACTACCATGGGGGGTACAGATATTGTTTCTATGTTAGGTCACAAACTAACGACTGTTATCAGTTTAAATAGCAAAAATAGTGGAAGCCGAACTCGAGGAAATGGGCTCATCTAGAGAGGACATTTGCTGGACATATATCAACGGCAATATGAACAGGGATGGAACGGTGCTAAGGTCATAAACATGATATGGGAAGAAGGAAACCGCAAGAGACCTTTTGAAGAAGGAAGGTTCAGTCTAATGAATGAACTCACCTTCTTGGCAATCCCTCGGAGTCAATTGACGGACGAACCCATCATATCAGAAGGGATTATAGAAGGAAATCAAGTCCGAAGGATCCTTGTTGATGGTGGAAGTTCGTCAGAAATCATGTATGAACACTGCTTCAGAAATCTTGATGTCAACATCCGGTCAAGGCTCAGAAGGTGCAAGGCTCCGATGATAGGTTTTTCGGGAGAAACATATCACCTCCTGGGGTTAATAAGTCTTCAAGTAACTATGGGAAAGGAAGGAAGAAGTAAGACGGTGCTAATGGAGTTTGCAATAATAAAATGTTATTCGTCGTTCAACATCATAATAGGAAGGATCGGAATGAGAAGCCTCGGAGCAGTAGGTTCCACCATCCACTCTATGATCATATTCCCTATTGACCAAGGAGTTGTAACAATGGAAACTAGTAAAGGACATGCGTGAAATGTTAAAACACTTGGAAAGGGTAAAGGATTTGGAAGGAGGTCGTGGCGTCATCATTGAAGAGTAAATGTCAGGTAATGGAACAAGTAATCTTAAGAGCAAGAAGTAACTCCGAAAGAAGGCCTAGTTCAGGTCCGGTATCGCTTGAAAAAATACGAAGCAAAAAGGACATAGAGGAAGTATTCACCATCAGCCATGAATGTCCGAACCAGTATGTAACGATGGGAGCCACGTTGACAACTAATTGCAAGCAGTTACTGACAGGTATTCTACGGGAAAACATGGAGGTATTCGCATGGACTGGATAAGAAAGTTAAACCACCGCGCGCACACGCGCCTCGCTTGTATGAGCATCAATTAAAAATATATCCCCTTGCCGAACCAGTTGTTCATAAGAGACGACCAGTGGCACCTGAAGGAAGACTAGTACTAAAAAAAGGGTGTTTCGTTCGTTAGGGGAAGGACTAATTAGAAAGGTTCGACACCCCGAGTGGATCACCAATGCGGTACCAATCAAACTAGCAAATGGAACCTGGAAACTACAAATGGATTACTCTAGTCTTAATAAAGCTTGTTCCAAGGACATGTATCCCTTTCCGAAAGAAGGGGAAGAGCTAACATCTTTAATGAGATATCCGTACAAATGTTTCCTCCGACTTCCGAAAGAATACAGCTAAATAAGAATGGCAGAAGATGACAAAGAAAAGACTGGGTTCCATACGGAAAAGGGAGTATATTGTTTCACTCATATGCCGAAATAATTAAAGAACTCCGCTGCTACACTTCAGAGGATGATGGAAAAGGTCTTAGTCGATCAAAGAGGACGAAACGTGGAAATACACTTGGAGGACGCAGTAATAAAAGCAAAACCCGTGCCCCCAGCCCAGCAAACTCCCTCCAACCCCCCTTCACCTCGACGTTAAAGAAAAAACAAATCGAGAAAATACGCGCAAGCTTAAACATCAAGCATTGATCCCGCCCATGTCACGTTTCCTATGTGGTCCAGATACCCTGTTCCCTCCACTATGTGAGCGTAATCTACAAGGAATGGAGATTGATACACCCCCTAATGGAAAAAAGAGGTCACAAGCACCTAATCTCACCGCCCCGTTTCAAGATCCCACTGAGAAACAACCTTTTGAATGCATAAGGTTAAGGTGGTAACCGACGGATTAATGGAAGAAATACTAAAACTCTCCGGAAAAGAAGGATGATTAGGCAAAAATGGGCTGTGAATACGTAAGATATGAACATCTCGTATAATCTATGAAAGGAATGCTGAAGGGTTAGTAATGAAGAAGTTCTTCGGTTAAGGATTAGGCAAGTAGAGGGAACACCAGATGCAAACGGAGGAGGAACATTCACCCTAAGCAAGAAGCTTCAAGCAAAATCAACCCCAACACCAAGGGATTGGCGGTTATATTTAGGCAAAGAAACAATTGAAGAAGGTTCGGGTGTAGAAATTATCCTAGTTAGCCCCGAGGGAAAGATGCATTTGTATGCCATTCGTTTGAAGTTTAATGCATCTAACCATGTATGGATTGTGAGGCATTATTAGCAGGGCTAGTCGCCTCTACTAATCAAGGTATGAAATACTTGCATGTCTTCATTGATTCATTAAAATTGGTTACTCAGGTAGAAGCGATCCACACACCAGCAATAAAACAGGAGAGAAAGTACAAAGAAGAAATTTTGGATGCAACAGCCCCATTTCATAGGTTTTGAATCACACACATCCTAAAAATTCTAACCTAAAAGCAAAAGTGTTAACAGGATTGGCAACTATAAAGCTGTAATTCCTCAACCAGGAAGTATCAGTAGGTATCAAAACAAGACCATCGGTAGAAGAGGCAAGAAGCAGCAAGAAGGGGAAAGCGACAAGCAATGCCCCAAAAGCAGAACCAAGTGCAAGGGAGTTGGGATGGTTGACAACCAATGAAGCATGCAACTGAATTGACTTCATTTGAGGAAATCCCAATACCAAAAAGTTTGCTTTTGTTAAAATTTACCTTAAGGCCGGAAGCAAGATTGAAGCAAGTAAGGATTCTTGTCAAGTTTTTTGCATTGGGAATAGACCATTGATCAAAAATAAGTACGTCATCCGCAAACTGGAGATGTGATATTGGGATCTTGTCCCTCCCCACATCGGCTCCTAAAAAATTGTTTCAGTTTCTTGCTTCAACTAAAACCACATTTAAAGCTTCAACCGCCAAAATAAACAAAAAAGGAGATAGAGGATCACCTTATCTAAGACCTTTTCTAATCTTGAATTCATTAGTTCGGGAACCATTGACAAGAACCGATGCATATGCCGAGTTAAGGCAAGAATGTATCATTTTTCTCCATTTTTCACCAAAACCAATTTGAGACATGATTGAATCTAAGAAAGACCAACTTAGAGAGTCAAAGGCCTTTTCAAAGTCCAATTTGAGAAGAAGCATCTTTTTCTTATGCTTTTTAGCCCAAGGGATGATTTCATTAACCAAAAGAGGGCCATCTATAATTTGACGACCTTTTATGAACTCTATCTAAACTTCGCTGACAGCTGAAGGAATGACTAAGGCAAGATGGTTTGCAAGGACTTTTGCAATTATTTTGTATTGGCATCCAATTAGGCTTATCGTCCTAAAGTCACTGATTGTAATAGGATCATCTACTTTAGGAGCTAGGGTGATGAAAGAAGAGTTGCAACTATGTGGAATGGAGGCTGATAAGTGAAAGTCCTTAACATATTTAATAATGTCATCACCTAATAGATTCCAATGCTTCTTGATAAGTTTGAAAGAGAAACCATCCGGGCTCGGGGCTTTATCTCCTCCACAATCTCATACGGCATTTTTTATTTCTTGAGAAGTGAATAGGCATTCAAGTGAGAGGTTTTCTTCGTGTTTTAATTGTTTAAACAGGTTGCTAATAAAGGAAGGTCGAGTGTAATTTGTTTCTTTGAACTTGTCTTCAAAAAAATGGAAGATATAATACTTTATATGGATAGGTTCTATCACCCATGAACCCTCAATTGCTAGACCATTTATCCTCGATCGGTTTCGTTGATTATTTATCATCCCATGGAAGAAACTCGACTTTTCGTCGCCCTCCAATGCCCATTTGACCTTAGATTCTTGATATACCAAAAGGCCATTTTCTATATACGTTGGTAAAAACAACATGATGATATTTTTAGTTGTTATTGGCTGAAGAAAAGTTTGGCTATGCTCAACCTGTAGCAGATCTTACAGTTAAAGCTATTTCGTTAGAAAAAATATGAGTTCTTAACGTTATACTATTTTTTTCAAGTTATGTCTAATGTATATCACAAAATATGTTGCTATCTAGTCCTTAATTTGCTTTCAATATTTTTTTATAACAGCAAAGATCGAGATGTAAGATAACGCAAAGCTATATAGAACAGAAGGGAAACAAAGATCCTACATAGGCGAGATACAGGCCCTTCAAAGGTTACAGCTATAATCTATTTAGTTTAAAACCAAGTTTTTGCATCTACTGTTGATCCAAATGTAGGAAAAACTGCATCAATGTGTGTGCTCGGTTTGCTATCACGGCTAATATATCAGCAAGGGACAAAAGAATTTGAACCATATTGATAATCAATAATTCAGCAGAATGAGGCCCTATGTTTAAAGGTCTATGTCATGATCAACCATATGGCAGGCTACGTCATATTTGGTGTTGATGGCGTTTTAGGTGCCTATTTGTTGCTTTTGCATTACTTATTGTGTGCTAGTATGTTTCTTTGTCCACTGTTAGTAGGCGCTGCTTTTGATATTGTGCTTGTATCGGCTGTTTTGGAATATAAGTTTGTTTGTGGGTACTAAACTGTAATTTTAACATCTCTTGGTATTGTTATCAGAATTTTCTGTTAAGGACATATATTTGATGTTCAGAAAAAAATACAATGTGACTCATGTTGTCAAAAAGAGGCAATGTCCTTGTTTCCTAGTTGGGTAATATAAGAGCGAAATACACCATATTTTTTCTAGATGCAGGTGAAGTAGTTTTTTTAAGGCTAAGCAAAAATGCTCTTTTGCAAATGTTTTTAGTGATATATAAATTTTTGGTATTTCATTTGTGGAGACGTTTAGGAGCCACTGATTTATCCTAAAAGATGTTAGATCACATTGGTTAAGCTAATTGTTGTGAAATTCCACAGGTTATACTTTTGACACTATGCACAGATCGATTGCAACTGAAGACTTTCAGATAGCGAGAAAGCAACGATTTTTGTGAAACTATAAATTAGTCATACATTATATTTAATATATTCCTAACAAGAGGTTTGGATAATCACTATCTAGCTATAAACTGGAAAGGTTCTAAAGATCGATCTACAATGACAGTTAGAAGAAAGTGATCATCCTTTGTTAATATTTAACAATGTCTCGAGTGAGTTCAATGAAGGTCTCCTCTTTGCACGGAACCGTTAGACCTCCCATAGGATGAGCATATCCAAACTCATCTTCGGATAAATTTAGCAACGTTTGAAACGAAGGATGCTTGAGATATACTAGTGGAACTAAATATCTCTTCTTTGTGCTTTCACCAACATAAATGGAGATATAACCTTTTGGTGTTTCAGTGGTAGATGAGGGTGAAATTATTCTTTGTTTTCCTTGCTTGGCATGCAAGATACTTGGAAGCTTTTGTAATCCCATGATTAAAGTGAAAATTTAACCTGAAAACTTATAATGTAAGATTACTAGTAGGGTAAGTTGTTTTATAATACTTTGGAGAGAAGGACCTTAAGTTGAGACTTCATTTACATGAAAGATTGGTATAAATAGCTCTCTAATAGAAAATATTATACAAAACACAAAAATTAGAAGGGAATCAAGTACATCAGCATCTATGAAGTTTGGCTACTCCAAGAGATTTAGAATATAACAAGTTTTACATGTTTTGGTCCATCGTGTGTTATAAGTACATCATTTTCAATGTTGTACTAAAACTAGGTCTAGAAAGGGAAATAAAAATTCCTACCAACAATATTCTAGATCGATAACATGTATGATTTCACAAATATGCGTAGTCATTGTCTTTTCTGCTGATAGAAACTGCAGAACAAAAAAACTTTGCTTTGGAAGGATCACATATAGGATTCTTGAAATCTTGGATCAACTGATGCACACTGAGATATGCTTGTATGATACGGAGTTGTAAAAATCCATAGACCTTCATGTACTTCAGTTCCTTTTAAAAAAAATTCTTTGCAGAATTATTTAGCTAACTAACGGGCTATTAAAGCGACATTGGTTTTGAGTGAATACGCAACTACTCACGAGCTTCTCTCCAAAGTATTTTCTCCTCCCAGTGTCAATTTCACAGTTTAAGTTGTATTTTTCACTAATACTTATATCCTGTTTTGGGATATTAGAAGTTTAATTATGAACTAAATTGTAAATTTAGCCCCTTGCTACGATTAATATAATTTACTGATTAAAAATATATCTGATGTGCACAAAAAAATACTGTCTCATATGCTGTCAAAAAGAGAGGTTCATTAACTTCTTTGATACCTCACTAAAACAATTATAGGTTTTCATATGCAATAAAACTTGTTCACAACCATTCATAGGCAATGTCCTTAGTTGTTTCCTCTTTAGGAAATATAAGAGCGAAATACAATGAACCACATTTTCTCTACAGGTGGAGCTAAAAAATGAAAATGATTACTAATGGTTGTGTAAAAGTATTATTTTGCATATGTTTTTAGCGATGCCTAAATTTATGGTATTTGATTGGTGGGGAAGTTTAGGAGGCTACCGATTTATGCCTTAAAAAGCTTAGATCACATTGGTCAAACTAACTGTTTGTCAAAATTCCACAGGTTATACTTTTCACACTATAAAAAGAATGCAATACAAGATATTCAGATAGTGAAAAAGCTATCACTTTTATGAAATTATATATTTCTCATACATTAATATTTACTATATTTCTAACAAGAAGTTTTGATAATTACTATCTAAAAAAACTCGTAAAGGTCTACAAATCTACAAGGACAATTAGAAGAAAGTCATTCTTTGTTAATATTTGACAATGTCTCGGGTGAGTTCAATGAAAGTCTCCTCTTTACATGGAAATGTTAGACCTCCCATAGGATGAGCATAGCCAAACTAATCTTGAGACAGATGCAGCAAGGTTTGAAAAGAAGGATGCCTAAGATACGCTAATGGAACTAAAAATATCTTCTTTCTTCTTTCACCAACATAAATGGAGAAATAGCCTTTTGGTGTTTTAGTAGCTGATGAGGGAGAAAGAATTATTTGTTTTCCTTTCTTAAAATACAAGATTCTTGGAAGACTTTTTAATCCCATGATCAAAGTAAAAGCTTAAACACAAAACTGTAAGTGTAAGACCACTAGCTGGAGTTTCTTATGATATATTTACTTTGGAGAGAGGTACCTTAATTTGATATTTTGTTCAAATGAAAGATTTGTATAAATAGCACTCTAATCAACATAAAAGTGCAAAACAAAAAGAAAAACTACATAGATCAAGTACATCGGGATCTAGGATATTTGGCTACTGTATAGGATACAAACACTTTGGGGTGTCTTGTTTAAGATATTCAAATCTTACATTTCTTTACATATCTTTGTCGATATTGTACTAAAACTAGGCTGAGTTTTCTCTAAAACAAGAGAAAATCCAAGGAATGATGAAGATTCTCTCAATTATTGTTACTTCCATCATCTGGATAATTTGTAGTTTGGACGACATTGGTGCATCATATATAGTAGAATATACCCCTTTGATACATTTGTAGTATAATATATATGTTCGGAAAGGGGAATAAAAATTCCCACCATAAATAATATATTAGATGACATGTATGCGATTTCACAAATATTCGTTACCATAGTCTTTTTTGTTTAAAAGCAACTACGCGCAGAACAAAGAAAAAACTTATCTTTGGGAACATCGATCACATGCATAAGATCCTTAAAAATTGAAATCTTGGATCATCTAGTGCATAATGCTTGTATGATATATGGAGTAGGAAACATTCCCCTCTATAATTTTTACCTTGCGGAATTGATTAGCTAATTAAAAAGCTACGTATACCAATATTTGTTTTAAATGGATATATCCTTAACTACTTAATCTTCTGTATAGGTTGGTGAAACTAAAAGAAGATAATTTACACTACTACAAAAAATGGAATAGAGCCCCCCAATTAAAGCCCTTTTATAATGAAAACAGGGCTCTATAAGTCTTTTCTGATTT